>PVIH01013512.1:0-58129 GCA_004025045.1 Sigmodon hispidus
AAAGATAGGAGAGGAGAATGATAGTGAGAGAACTTGAGAGAGTAAAGCCAGCTACCACAAACATGGCCATCTTTTTGACATGAGTGTCAGAACAGGCCAGCATGATGAGAGGAGGGTCTGCACAGTAGAAGTGGTTGATTTCATGGGAGCCACAGAAAGACAGGTGGAAAGTGAGCAGAGTCTGAGAGAGCCCATTCAGAAAGCCAAACACATGTGCAAATGTGACTAGAGAAACACAAATATTCTTGGACATTCTGATACTATAATGCAGAGGGCTACAAATGGCCACATAGCAGTCCAGTGCCATTGAAGCAAGAATATAAAACTCAGTGATCACCAGAGCAATGAAAAGAAGACACTGTGTGAAACATCCAGCATAGGAGATTGTCTTCTTGTCTGAGATGAAACCATGCAGCATGTTTGGAGTCACATTGGAAGAGTAGCAAATGTCAACAAAGGAGAGGTGCCCAAGAAAAAAGTACATGGGTGTTTGCAGGTGGGAATTGGTCCTGATTAGCATAATCAGGCACAAGTTTCCTGCCAGTGTGATAACAAAGATGAGCAGAAACAACACAAAGAGGATCTTCCCCAGAATGGGGCTGTCTGTGAGTCCCACAAGAATGAAATCCATTCCTGTAGTGTGGTTTAGAGATGACATTTCTTACACCTTTTGAGTTAAAAGTGGCAAGAAGTGATCAGCGCCTTCTCATTTAATGATGATGTGTGGTCTTTGTTTATTTTTTGTTGATTTTCAGCACAATTCCTGTTCTTGTAAAATGCTTCCAAATACCTTCATATTATATGCAACCTGTATTTTTGGTAATCTTTTTCTGTTTTTTCTTTTCATTGTATTCCTCTTACTCACACAGCAGACAAATACAACTGAAGTATCACTGTCTTTCTTCTTCTGTATCAGAAGTGTATGATTATGTATAGACAAATTCATCACAGACAAGTACTTTCACATACATATTTACACATGTATACCTATGTTATTAGCAATAACAATGTGGAAAAAGGTTAATTTTAAGAATTGATGTTAAGGAAAAATTTTAAATGCATATCACTTCATCATTTCTATCAAGCAAATTAAGAAATATGTGTTTCCGGTATTTTAACCTACCATATCATGTATATTTTAAGTTAGAATAAACCTTAAGTTATAACATCCAAAATACCATGTTACTTACAACCCATAATTGATAGAGAATGAAGAATCTCTGAAGTCCTGGTTTGTCTTTTAAAAGTTATAATAGTCTTTATAATAAATATAAATTTTCTACAGCATGTGGTGCCAGTTTTTGAATTCTCAGTAACCTGAGTGGTTACAGAAGGAAGATTGGCAATATGTAGCTAGCCTTGGAATAATTAATCAACACAACAAAACCATGTTTTCAAAATCCAAACCACCACCACGACCACCAATGCCAACACATCAATAATCCTATAATCCAAGAACTGTTCTCTCTATGTCTGGATGTTTATCAATACATTAACTCCTGTGTACTACAAACTCCATTATCTGACACTATCTAACAATATAAGATTACAGCAGTCAGAACATCTTGTGTCCTCATAGAGTGTATGTGCAGAACAGAAGAATTAGATAATCATACAAAAATTTATGCAGCATATTGTCAAATAAAAAATTGTGATATAAAAAAACAAGGTAGAAATGTTTCACATGGAATATAAACCCTTTCTGAGAGAGATTATTGCATAATCCAAAAAGGATATTTAAATAGCTATAATAAAATCCATCTTTACAGTGTATAAAATGATCCTATATTCTAACCAATTCATAAGATTATTTGTTAGGGAAGGCATAGATTTTTAAATATGGTGTCAATGCTAGTATAACTTACTATATAAGATTTCTGTGAGTTTGTGATATCCTGATAAAAAATGTCTCAAATACTTCACTTTAAACCATTGTTTACTTGTTTCTCACATTTACATCAGAGTTCACATATAATAATGAATTTTTACAGTCATTAATATGTAGTAATATGTGAATAAAATGTTCAAGGGCAATTTTTCCACAAAGACAAATAACATTCCATACACAAACACACAAATATATTTTAGTCATCAAATACAAAATTTAACCTACCTGTAAATATTGACTCACTACACATCACATGAAGTTGAATGTTTTATAATAAATGTTCTTGGTATAATCCCCTATGTGTCTAAATAAAGCTTTAAAGGTCCAATTTAAATGTTCTTTGATACTCAAGAGAATAATCTTAATTTGAGGTTGTGAGGAGTTCTATACATCTATGAGATTCAAATCTCTCCCTACCATGTGTAAACAACTCTCTCTCTCTCTCTCTCTCTCTCTCTCTCTCTCTCTCTCTCTCTCTCTCTCTCTCTCATGTGTGTTATTGCATATGTATATCTATTAATTTTGTTAGTAAAAGACAAGGAAATATAGTTAGATGATGTAAACCAAAGAAACCTCCACCTGAAATCTCTGATTATTCTCTGTTTATACTAGGAATAAATCATCTAGTGGGACTGAAGTATAAAGTATAATAAGTGGCAGTGTTGAGGACCTGTCTAAAAGAGGAAAATGTAAATACAATTTTTCACTTATTCCCTGTTACTTGAATATCATTGAAATTCACAATGTAAATTTTTATTTTTCCAATGTAATTCTATCTACACAAATTTGATGTAAAAGTAAGTTTTGATTCCTCATAGTCAAACAAAATAAAATATTCGTTGAATATTTGACATTTTGGTGATGATAAAGAAAGATAATAATTTGTAAATTATATTTCTTCTGTATAAAAGAATGATAATACTGTTTGTCATAAGACACATAAATAAAATGGCACAAAGAAATTGTAAGCATGTAAAGCTTAGGAAATTATTTTTTTGTTGATAGTAGCCTGAATGCTGTAGTACAAATCAAACACTTTCTGATTTGATTCAAAGCCTGTTTCTTAGGACAGCTACTGCTTACTGGACCAATAACTCGCAACTGATTAATGCATAAGCATAAAGCATAACTTGATACTATTTCTCTGCTAAGTGAACATATTGGTAAACTTCTCCTTAAGTTATCATTACACTCATATATTAGTGCACCTCTCAGTTCTTATCAGAAAAGCTTCTTTTTGTGATAAGTGAAGATTAATAGAGATTTTAAATTTACCAACATTTTAAAATAAGAGACTGTGAAGTGTTACTACAAATGGAATGTCTCTGTCACACTCCCTCCCCAATGGGCTCAGGGGTCATTGGAGAAGAAGAGAATGAATGAGAGACTGAAGGGTCAGAGGTACTGGGCATCTGCAGCCAAATATGTTTTATTGGACTTAGTAGGACTGTGGCAGAGATGAATTCACAGTGGCTTTGTATATATCCTCAAAACTGCAAAAGTTCCAGCCAGCTAGATTTACTGTATGAAGTACTAGAAATATCACAAAACCAAGACACTGTAGCTCTTGTTTATTTTTAATTATAAGACAAGAAATATGATTCTAATTTTATTGTGGAACATATCAAATTTAAAAAAATAAAGTATACAAAATTAACCAGGAATAATTCATTTTCTGCTATAAGGTTGTGTCTATGATGATCTTAAAACATGTATTACAAATCTTGATTCCTTATTTAAGTAAAAAAGAAAATCTTTGTTCATTGTTAAAGCTACACATTAAGACAATGTAGAAGACTGTAAAATGCTTCCTGGAAATGATAATTGTCAGCAGTCCTACATTTATTTATTTTTAGGGATGCAATAATAACATTTGGATCATATACATAGTGATTTTTTTTTATGGCCTGAGAAGTTGAAAGTGGAAAGAGACAAGCTTGAGATATTTCTTTGGTTCTAAATCTTCATATTATCTACTATAGTGTGGTATATTATCATAAATGTTAGTTGTCACATTGCTCCATCTTGATTTTCTCCTATGCTAAAAGTAAACACAATACATATATGTAGTTTAATAAAAGTTCAATAATAACCTCATGCTATTTTGGAAGGACTAAAAACAAAACATTGAAATGCTTTGAATTCAACCATGTATGTTTTAAATAATTTTTAAAAACATATATTTCCATTTTATGGCTTATGTTCATATTTTGTAATATGTAGTAAGACTTCTTTGTATATTTTTACAGTCTGAAATTCTGTTTAACAAAACTATAATATTGAAGGTAAAATAGCACTAATATTAAGTAATATTTTCCTTTTTGCTTTTTGTTTTTTAATATTATTTTTGTTTATAACATTTATTATTTGGTGATCTTACATCAAGCACTCCATCAAACTTAGTTATCAGACCTCTCAGATTTATACCCACACTTATGATCTCCCCATTTGCGAAAACACCCATTCATGCTGCTCATTTACTTACTGGAACATAATTAAACTCCCTGTGACCAGACCCTTAAAGAAAACATATCTTCCCTCACTCACACCCCTGCCAGAGGCTATCAATGCAGAAGTGAGACTCTATGTCATTTAGCTATGTTCTAGCCTTGTGCTCTTGTATACAATGACATCTCACTTTAAAAAAAAAAAAAAAAAAAAAGTCCACTAATGAGGGAGTACATCCCCTGCTTATCTATCTGGTATTGTGATACCTCGCTCAGGAGGATATTCTCCATATTTATCCATTTCCCTGCAAATCATTTTTTTTTTACTCCTGGGTAGTATTCGATTGTGTAGATGTACCACCATTTGTTAATTCATTCTTCAGTTGAGGGGCATCTAGGTTCTTGTTATCATGAATAATGTTGCTATGAACATAGCTGAGCTAATGCGTTTGGGGCGCAAATGTGTTTCTTAGGGTATATGCCTAAAAGTGGTATTGCTGGATCCTTGGGGGGATTGATTCCCAGTTTTCTGAGAATATGTTGTACTTTGAGAGCAATATGAGAAAATGAGAATGATCTTGGTAATGCATGTATGACAAATTAATCAAATGTGCATAAATGATTTAAATATTTATATATACTTATGTTTTGGTAACTCAAAATGCACAGCTGATTTTCATGTATTACATTGACCATATTGGAAAAAGTTATCTAGGCAAGATTTCTGATTCTGAGATCGAGTGCAACACTCTTTGCTTATGATATGTATTTAACAGATGGGTCCAATAAACATATTTGTGACATAGAGGAAATTAAGAGGTATCTGTAATTTTAAAATATCAAGTTTAATGCATAGAAAAAACCAATAAGTCAGGGGACAAATTTTAAAATCTATTATATTCTGCATAACCTAAGGATGAATAATATAGCCTTATAGCATATGTTTCCGTAAGATTCTCTTCACTGCTTCTTTCACATCTTTATTTTTTAAACTGTAAATGAGAGGGTTAAGCATGGGAATCACTACTGTATAAAATACAGAGTCAACCTTGTCCTGCTCCATTGAGTAACTTGTAGTAGGTCTCAGGTACATAAAAAGAATTGAACCAAAGAAGATGGTGACAGCCATGAGGTGGGAGGCACAGGTGGAGAAAGCTTTGTGTCTTCCCTCTGCAGAAGACATCTTCAATATGGCAATGAGGATGCAGAGATAGGAAATGAGAACCATCAGAACACAAGTGAGAACAGTAAAAGTGGAAAAAACCATGATCACAATACCATTGATATGGATGTCAGAACAAGAGAGTTTGAGCAGGGGTGGAGTGTCACAATAGAAATGGTTGATCTTATTGGAGCCACAAAAAGATAATCTGAAAGTCATCCCTGTGTGAATGGCTGCATTGCCAAAACCTGCTAGGAATGAAGTAGTTACCAACATGAAACAGATTCTTCCAGACATGAGAACCGGGTACAGTAGGGGACTCCAAATGGCTACATAGCGGTCATATGCCATCATGGCTAGCAGGAAGCATTCAGTTCCCAAGAAGGAGCCAAAGAAGAAGAACTGGGCAGCACACCCATTGAAAGAAATACTCTTATCCTCAGCCATGAGGTTCACCAGCATCTTAGGAGTGACAGTAGAAGAGGAAGAGGCGTCAACAAAGGAAAGGCTGCTGAGAAAGAAGTACATGGGTGTGTGCAGACAGTGGTCAACCTTAATCAGTGCCATCATTCCCAGGTTCCCAACCAGGGTCAACATGTAGATCACTAGAAACAATGCAAAGAAAACACCTTGCAGGTTTGGATTGTCTGAGAGCCCCAAGAGGATAAATTCTATCACTTCTGTCTTATTTTTATCTTGGACTTCATTCATGGTTCTGACCATCTCTGCTACAACCTATGAAAAGTTGGAGTATTGCTTTAATTTAGACAAATTCATTGTGCAGTCATAAATATAAATTCAAAACATAAATGCTAAAATAATAATGAAAAATGAGATCAATAAAAGTTTAATGCATCTCATATCAGGTTAAGTGTTGAATACAGTGCTTCAGGTCCTAAGGACCTTGAGACAAGTTCTTCATTATCTGTTAATTTTGATCACATTTTATATTGTTTATTATTGCTCAATTACAACATGACCTAAACAGCTATTTATCTTTGTTCATTTTTGTAATTAAAATTATATGTTCTAAAGTAAATGTCACATTTTTGGACCACAGATTATTTTTTCACAGTCCTACTGAAAGAATTAAAAATAATGAGAGTTGCCAAAAAAAAAAAAAACAATAATCAAAGGAGTGAATGGATTACGAGTTGTTCTTACATGTAACAAAAGAAATTGGGGATATTCTGATATAGCTAGTAGGGTTTCAGTATTACCCTAATTTTAGAGAATTAGCAACTATAAAAATATCTGTTCAATATTTAGAAATTTAATAATTGAGAAATCAGATTGTAAGTTGACATGAAAGCTTTGACCAGAAGGCAAGACGTTCCAGAGCAATGCAAGCCTATAACTAAGAATTACAAAATTATAACTACCCTACCATAGTTTGAAAATGTATAACTATTATGTACTGAATATCTCCATGACCTGAACAAAAGTATTTTGCATGTTTCTAATTAATAAATAACAAATTGTTAACCTCATTTATATACTATATAACATGTATGTATCAAATACTCATTAGCTCATTAGAATATGAAGTTTTACATTTCAGTTATCAGTCAAAACAAATTTAAAAATTATAATGAATAAATACAAAAGCACTAGAGTTTGCATAAGTAGTTTCCTAGCACTATATTAGATCCATGTAATAACTTGGATTAAATGGAAAAGCCAATCTATTCTTGCAGACTCAATGGAAATAAATACAGTACCAAAAGTTAAACTCAGAATAAATGTCCAGTCTATTTATTCATAATATAATTTTGGTGTCAATAATTATAACTAGATTCTTTCAATTATAATCAAACCCTTATATTATTAAATAGTAAAAATATATTAAAATAAGTGTAAATTCATGACTTAAAATATGAAACAAGGCACACAAATCTGCATCACTCACAGGAGATCAATAAATTTCTAGAACATGCTCTGCTCTATTTTATCTAGTTCCATTGAATCAAGGTTTTAAGAAGTAATAAATTGTTCAGCTTTTATTATGGAGTATCACATGATGAAATCACACTACATCCTCAGGCTTCTATGAGTCTCCTCACAAACAGTGGTAGAGAATTAATAGATACCATCAAAAGACTATGCATTATATGAGCTTCATGTGCTGAGGTTAAGGAATTATGGAGGCACTCACTAGCCAGTGATGAATCCTAAGGCATAACATATACTTTGTGATGAACAAAATCTTCCCATCTTCAACACCATATTGCACTGTACCTATGGGTCCCTGACACAAGCTTCTCTTTCATTGAGTGATATTCATCTGAGAACTTCTATAATAACTATAGAAGCAAGGAAAAAATAATGGATCTTTCTATTTTCTCACTTCAAACATGTTCTCCTGAGAGTATAAATATAATAAAAGAAATATAACAATAAAATGCCTCAGATGTAGTAAACATTCAAAAATAATTTGTAAAAAAAAATCCATATTCTTAATGTGTAATTTTATGACATCCTGTGCCTCACATGGTCATTAATTGTTTACAATGTTGTTTTCATTTTTATTTTTGTTTTTGTTTTTTTCTTTATTTATTTTATATTTATCAAAAAAGAACAGTAAAATGAATCTAAAATGCTGAAAAGTTAATAATAACTATAAAGAAGATAAAAATCATAAGCATAACTTATCAAGGGTGATAATGCAAATAAGATTGCTACACATATATTTACTTTGTGTTCAGCTTTCCCTCTGAATTTTTTTTTTCCATCCCTGTATATCCTTATTCAAGGTACATTCCCCCTCCCACCACATCAGGTCATTTTTCTTCTCCGCAACTCCCCATCCCCTCCCTGGGCAGGGAGCAGACAGTCCTTGGATGTCTTCTTGGATCAGTCTCCACTCCTGCCCAAATCCAGTTTTGTCCCCCCTCCCTCAAGAGTGAGTCAGGTATTCCTATAGTTGGAGTGGGGTCCGAAGGGTCAGTCCAGGGTGTTTCTGATCCCAAGCTGTTCAGTGGTTGTGGTTTGCTGCTTGGGCATGCTTGACTTTTTTTCTTGTTTGTTTGTTTAGAGACCACTAATGAGTGAGTACAGCCCCTGCTTATCTTTCTGAGATTGTGATATCTCGCTCAGGAGGATATTCTCCAAATCCATCCATTTGCCTGCGAATTTTAGGATATCATTTTTTCTTACTGCTGAGTAGTATTCCATTGTTTTTATTGTTTAAATTCCATGGGGCTAAACAGTGTCATCTCCTTTTGACAGAGAAGAAATATAACTTATGAATCTTCAACTTGCTGTAAATATCCAACATAGCCTAATGGAATCCTATATTTATACTCAAAGTTTCATTCTATTATCATTTGTGACCATTCAAAAATGTCAACAACTGATGTGAACAGTTATATAAAGAACATAGTCTCTGATCTTCTTTAACTCTCTAGAAAATATTTAGTTACATTGAAAATTAACATATTATTTGTCGTGAGTATGTAACTGCTAAAAATATTTTTTTAGAATTCTAAATGATAAATAGCTTCATTATTCAAACACAGTATGTATGAGCTTCCAGCTCTATTATTAAATAAATTAGGTTATCTGTTTCCCAGTAATAGCTGTCATCATGCTGTTGAAATTTCTCAGTCAAACTGCTGTCCCAAGGACGATGGTTCCTAATTTTAAATTTCCAAAAGTTTGCAAAAATAGCTGTAAGATTTCATTAGCTATTTTGTGTGATAAAAAAGATGTTCTCAATTATACTTCAAGTCAGGAAGTTAAAAACTACAATTACTTAAATTGTTTCATTACCTTTTTTTAATTTCTTAACTTCAATTAGATCTGTCTATGTATTTCTGTTGCACAAATACTAAATAGCAACAACTCTGAAAAAGGGAAGTTCGTTTTGTAGGAAGTGCATGATTTTAATTGTAGATGATAATAGTTTAGATAAACTTGAAACTGTTCAGGATAGCAAAACATATCTTTTCCTCTTCATTCAATAGCTGATTGATTCTGTCCTTTACTTACCATGTCAAGATACAGAACCTTTCAAACTGCTGTATCACTCACTAATTACAGTGGCTGGATTGTGCACAATTATCACCAGTAAGAGTCTTCTTATTGGACTGTTCTTATTTATTTTAAGAAGGATATCCTTCATGTTCTTTCTTCCCTAAATGCAGTGCTTTATGTTGTCTCATTGTAATCAATCTACTGCTTTTTCCCTCTGAAATTAAGAAAATCTCAATTCTCTTTTATTTCTTTGCTTTACTCTTGGGACATCAAAGCCCAGTGGAGAATGAGCTGAGATTGTGGATTTCTAACATTTATTCACTAACTCATTTGTTTTCTTTTTTCCACCTTTTCTTCATTTTTAAAGAAATATATTTAAATATACTTAAAAATTTATATTTTTCCATGTATCCCCTTGTTCAAACCTCCTTCCCCCTCCTGTCCCTCCCAGTCACTCTCTCTTCTCCCCATCTCGTTATCCCCTCCCCAGCAAGGGCAGGAGCTCCCAAGGTCCCAAGGTGGCTTAGTTCAGCATCCAATCCAGGCAGATCCACTTTCCTCACCCAAACATCAAGACTGGTTCAGGTATTCCTCTGAAGGGAATGGGCTTCAAAGTGCCCATCCAAGATATTTCAGATTCCAAGCTGTTCAATGGTTGTGGTTTGCAGCTTGGACATGCTTTGCTTAGATGCCCCTCAATTGAAGAATGGATTATCAAACTCATTTATTTTCAGTGATGGCTGGAACTTGTGATTAGAAATAGAGAGTCTTAAGAATGTCAGGATGTTAGCACCTCTGTTGACCTTTCTATGATGATGAACTTAGCTGCATAAATAATAACGATGGATCAGAATGTTGGAAAGGACACCCAGTAGTTGAGTTCAACGGTTGCATAGATTTGAGCTCTGGCTCTGTAAGTCACAGGTTATGTGACCGAGTCTTTAACTAAACTCCTTGCTTCTTAGGATCTCCATTTCTTTTGCCTTCATCATCAGTGTCTCCAGAAATCAAATAATGAATATGAGGTACCACAATTTAGATAACACATATGAAGGAAAATTCCTGGGCATAATCCTCCCTCTTTTCACAATACAAAACAAATATCAGCTTATGTTTTCTAGATGGAGAACTTTAATATTTTCACTGTTCAAATACTTCTGTCTTACAGATGACATGTGTGAAAAAATTTAAAAATCAGATGATTGCTAGTGCTATTTGTGAAAGTGTTATCAGGTTCTCTAAGTATCACTTAATCAACACAGTTTTACTGCATGACGGAGAATAAAGCATATAGCATATAGGAGATGTATCATTAAATCTACAAAAAAAAAAATCAAACAAAAAGTGTTAACATTGTTTGCCCTCTATCCTAATCTTACTATACAGATACTCCGCAGTATAAAGAGATGTTATGCAATTTTCAATACAAAGCTCCTGGCAGGTGACAAAAATTTATTTACTCTATAAACAAATAAACCATACTTAAATGAAGACAAGCTCTTTTGAAGACACATTCCCTCCTATATTACAGGAAATTAGGCATATAAGAGTTTGAAGAAAGTTTTCAAAAACGAATGAAATGTAAATTCTGCAGAAGATCAAGATATCAGTCAATATTGGTGTGGTAATCTTAACCATCAGACAAAAACTAAAAGAGTTTCGTGAACCATAAAGATGGTGGAATATAGTCTATTGCAGGCTATAAAACTGAACATTAAAAAACAGCTTGAGTATAATTTTAAAAGTACCAGGTGATACTGTAGCTATCTACTGCAGCTTAAGAATCAACTCATTGGAGTGTAATCTCTACGTAATAGTCTGAAAATTAATACTAGGTACAGAATATTATGAATGAATAAAGTGATGTATTATAAACATTTAAATTATAATAAGCTTTATGGAGAGATATAAAAAAGAGACTTTATTAATAATAAAAAACAAAACAAAAAGGTTCTTAAATCCATAATCAATCAGTAAGCAAATACTGAATAACTAATAAGAAAATGAAAACAGTAATCTACAGCACAGACGAGTCAAATACAATTATATTAAAAACACAGAAACAATTTTAATGTAAATGAGATATTATTAACTTGTACACAAAAATGTGTTTAATTAACAAATATAGAAAAAAAGAGGACATTTAATAGAAGAAATGGTAAAGATATGTAAATCTATTTTAATTAAAAATACATCTAGAAAAGAAAATAATTTATCTGTAAATATTGGCTAATAATATACTGTGAAAAATTATATTTTTGTGATGTAGTTCCTTCACTATTTTCAAAAATCACTACTAACATGTTAAAGGTTTTGATACATGTAATTATTATATATTTGTGTATGTGTGTGTGTATGTGTGGAGGCTTAGATTTGTTAAAACAAACTTGTAACAAAAAGAGGATAGTGTGAGAGAGTTCTTTCCTTTCATCATGTGAGTCAAGAGGATCACACTCGGAACATTAGGCCTAGGAACCAGCACCATTACCTATTGAGCTATGTCAGCACCCGCCCCCCCCCCCAGTATGTTTTATTTCTCAGGTTCTTCCTAGGCAACAGTTCATAAGGGCATACTTTACACCTGGCAGAGAATCTATGATTTAATTAGTCATGGCTTTCAGAAGCTGTATCCCATGGCTGCAGAATCTCTCCATTGTAACTAAAAGTTTAAACAGTTTGCAAAGTAGTAGGTTGTCATATCACTTTTTTTTCAAGGTAGATAAAGTTGGAATTCCTTTTTTACTATTATTTTTGAGACGATAATATTATTAAAATTCTCTCTGCCCTTCCTTGCCATATGCTACCCCTTGTTCTTATTTAAAATTAGTGATGTCTTTTATATATTGCTATTGAATTCATATTTTTGTATGTATATATACAAAAACTAAATATATATGTATATATATATATTTATATGTATTTCTACCTTGACCCAGAGGTGGTTCAGTTGAGTGATGTTGAGTTTCTATGAGTTGGTAGGCTTTTTGTGGTTTTTGATGTTGTTGAACTCTAACTTTAGGCCCTGGTGCCCTGATATGATGCAAAGGATTATTTCCATTTTTTTGTATCTATTGATAGTTGCTTCATGACTAATTATGTGGTCAGTTTCAGAGAAAGCTCCATGTGATGATGAGAAATACATACATTCCTTTGAATGTATGTATTGGGTGGAAACTATTAAATCCATTTGCATCTTAACCTCTGTTAGATTCATTATTTCTCTGTTGAGTCTGTGTCTGGTTGACCTATCCAAATGTGAAAGTGGGGTATTGAAGTCTCTCCCACTATTAGGGTGTGAGAATTAATGTGGGATTTGAGCTTTAGCAGTGTTTCTTTTACATAGATAGGTACCCTTATATTAGGGGCATAAATATTCAGGATTGAAATTTCATCCTCATCAATTTTTCCTGAGATGAATAAGTAATGTCCATCTTGGTCTCTTTTAATTGATTTTAGTTTGCAGTCTACTTTGTTAGATATTAGGGTGGCAATACCAGCTTGTTTCTTTTTCCAACCCTTTCCTATGAGCCTGTGTCTGTCTTTGTGGTTGAGGTGTGTTTCTTGTATGCAGAAGAAGGATGGCTTCTGCTTATGTATCCATTTTTTTAGTGTGTGCCATTTTATAGGTGAGTTGAGTCCATTGATATTAAGGGATATTAGTGACCACTGTTTGATATTTTCTGTTATTTTTGTTGGTAGCTTGTATGTTTTGGGCTTTTCTTCTGTGGGATTATCAATTGTTTGTGGTTTCATGGGTGTATCTGGGATTTTTAGGTTGGAGTTTTCCCTCTAATGCTTTCTGAAGGGCTGGATTTGTAGTTAGGTATTGTTTACGTCTGACTTTGTCATGGAATATCTTGTTACTCCATCTATGGTGATTGATAGTTTTGCTGAGTATAGTAGTCTAGGTTGGCAGCCGTGTACTATTAGTGTCTGTATAACTTCTGACCATGATCTTCTTGCTTTCATTGTTTCCACTGAATAGTCAGGTGTTATTCTGATAGATCTGCCTTTATAGGTAAGTTGGTCCTTTTCTTTTACAGGTATTAAATTTTTTTCTTTCTTCTGTATGTTTTGTGACTTGATTAGTATGTGGTAAGCAGACTTTTTGGGGGGTCAAATCTATTTGGTGTTCTGTCAGCTTCTTGTATCTTTATAGGCATTTCCTTCTTTAAAGTTGTGAAAGTTTTCTTCTATGATTTAATTGAATACATTACCTGTGCCTTTGAGCTTATATTCTTCTTTTCTTCTATTCTTATTATTCTCATGTTAGAACTTTTCATGGTGTCTCAGATTTCCTGGACATTTTCTGTTATGGCTTTTATTGGTTTTAGGGTTTTCTTTCACTGATGTATCTATTTCTGCTGTTGAGTCTTCTACTCCAGAGATTCTCTCTTCTATCTCTTGAATTCTGTTGTTATGTTTATATATGTAGATCCAGTTCTTTTCTTCAGATTTCCTACTTCCATCTTTGCTTCATTTTGTGCCTTTTATATTACTTCTCTTTCAATTTTTAGTTCCTGGAATGTTTCTTTTATTTTATGATTTTTCTCATTTTGGTTTTTCTTTTAAGGATTTGTTCATCTCTTCCAACTTTTGGTTTGTACTTTCTTCTATTTCTTTAAGGGAATTTTTTATATCCTCCTTTAAGTCTTCTATAATCTTCATAAAGGTGTTTTCTTATGTAGTTTCCTTCTTTTTGCTCTTCATTGCTCTGTTCAGGTCTTGGAGTTGTGGAACCACCAGTTTCTTCTGGGGTTGTCTTGTTGTTCTTTATATTGTTATATGTATTCTTGTACTGGAATCTGTCCATCGCTTCAGTGGTTCACACTTAGTCAGCTCCTAGTCAGTTGTGGTTAGAGGGCTTGTGTGTTTCCTGTCTACTCTGGCCAACGTATCTGCTCAATCTCCGACTCTGCTCTGGACAGGGGTCTGAGTTTCAAAGTTGTCAGTCTTCCTCTGATGAAGCAGTTCACCCTCAAGGCATGGCTCGACCATGCAAGGTACCTTATTTTAAGGGTCACTGAAAGAGGACCCTCATAGCTAAAACCTAGGGCCTGTCTGCTATCAAGAGTCTGATAGCAGGGGGCCCAGGAACTGGAATCAGCTCACCTCTGACTCTGCTCTAATATGTATTTCTAAATATAATCTGTTTAGTTTGTATAGTATTACTTGTATGTATATTTTCAGGAATGATAATTTGGTAGTGGATAACCTATTGGTAGTCTCTTCCCTGGTGAAAACTATTTCTCCCATTCTCAGAATTCCAGAATTGAGTCACCAACATGATTCCCTAAACAAGAGCTGAACAAGGACAACACACCTATACATAGCAAACTGGAGAGGAGAGATCCCATGCAGGCTCAACCCTATGCTTATCATCTTTTTATACCTTTTGTTCTAGTTAACTCTTCTCGTCTTCTTCCTCATCCTCACAGATTCAACCTTGCTTCCCACCCAAGCATGCCATCTCTGTTTTCATCAAAAGTCTTCCCCCACGCCACTCAATGGAGACATCCTTCACCCCATTAACTTGTCTCCTTCTTTGAGAACACAACATAATTGAAAGAATGGACTTCTTATAAATGTAACAGAAGAAGGGGTTGGGTTCTAGTCATAGCTGAGGGACCTCTGTGAAATATAGACCTTTGGGATCTTTGCCAGAGTTAATCTAACTTATTGAGTTAATGTCATGATCAAATGTGGAATTCAAGACAGATTTGCAAAACAGACTTGTTTATAAAGTAGGTAATGAGCAAATTGACCTATAAAGATAAATTTTAAAACTACAATTTTAAAAATCACTGAACATTATTGTAAAAAGTGAAGGAAGATACATAATTACTACATAATTAGTTTTCTCATCTTAGAAGACACTAGTATCTCCTGAACCACCTACACAAATCTAGCTCCCAACACACACACACAAACACACACACTCACGCACACCAAACAATTTAAATGGAGAAATGTTTATTGAAAACAATTTGATTCTTCCAGGCATTGTAATAACATAGTTAACATATTCTGATTCTGACTTTAAAAATATTAATAAATGAATTGACAAGATCAACAAATAATTCCTTACCTTTTCTCTAGCCCTTCATTAACATAATACCTGCCCAGAGTCCTTGCTGTGTCTCATGTAGGGTGTTTGACAGAAGAATGCATTCAAGGTGCTGCAATCTGAAGTCACTCAGTGCTCTGCACACCGTTCAGAGTTTCTGATGTTCCTTTAACTTCAGGTATTTGTAACAAGGACAGCTGTTTTCCATTATAGGAACTATGCTGTGCTGAAAGGATTATTGTTTTTTAAATTATGAGTCTTCCTACTGCCAAAAGCCACAGAAAAACAGATCATTGAAGAATTACAGTTTTGGACAAACTTCTTTTGTAGCAGAGATCCAGAAAAGAGAACTCTATGTGGAATCCACTGAGTTCTTTATACAGTTCATTATGTTTTGACTCAAACCTTGGCCCTGCTTTCCTCCTGATAATGCATTCCAATAAAAATCTTGAGAACAAAATCTCTTTGTTTAAAACTCTAAGACATTAAAATAAATAATTGGTAAAAGATAAGATTTTAATATACTTACAGAGACTTTTAAATACAACTATGTATACATGCACATACATATTAGAGTAAATTAAGTAACTGCAGTTATGTAAATATGGAAATTGAAAGTTGAGCCCATGCCAAATAATTTCCAAAATTTTTATACTCACATTTTCTTCAAGTATTGTTTTAGTTAAATAAAGCAACATGAAGACATCTATAAAACTCTAGACAATTAAGGTGAATCGTATCTCAAATTATCTATGCTCCTTCACAGAGTTTAATTAATTATATTATTTAAAAAACATGAAAAATATATAATATAATCAAGATAAGGAAAGGAAATGTATCCTGACCTCAAAGCACAAATTTCTGTAAGATTTTCTTTACTGACTCTTTCACATCTTTATTTTTTAAACTGTAGATGAGAGGATTAAGCATAGGAATCACTACTGTATAAAATACAGAAACAACTTTGTCTTGCTCCATTGAGTAGCTAGAGGTAGGTAGCAAGTACATGAAAAGAATCATTCCAAAGAAGATGGTGACAGCCATGAGGTGGGAGGCACAGGTGGAAAAAGCTTTGTGTCTTCCCTCTGCAGAAGGCATCTTCAATATGGCAATGAGGATGCAGAGATAGGAAATGAGAACAATCAGAACACAGCTGATGACATTAAAACTGGAGAAAGCCATGATTACAATGCCATTAACACGAGTGTCAGAGCAAGAGAGTTTGAGCAAGGGTGGAGTGTCACAATAGAAATGGTTGATCTTATTGGAACCACAAAAAGACAATCTAAAAGTCATTCCTGTGTGAATGGCTGCATTGCCAAAGCCTGCTAGGAATGAAGTAGCTACCAACATGAAACAGATTCTCCCAGACATCAGAACCGGGTACAGTAGGGGACTCCAAATGGCTGCATAGCGGTCATATGCCATCATGGCTAGCAGGAAGCATTCAGTTCCCAAGAAGGAGCCAAAGAAGAAGAACTGGGCAGCACACCCATTGAAAGAAATACTCTTATCCTCAGCCATGAGGTTCACCAGCATCTTAGGAGTGACAGAAGAAGAATAAGAGGCATCAACAAAGGAAAGGCTGCTGAGAAAGAAGTACATGGGTGTGTGCAGACAGTGGTCAACCTTAATCAGTGCCATCATTCCCAGGTTCCCCACTAGGGTCAACATGTAGATCACCAGAAACAATGCAAAAAGAACACCTTGCAAGCTTGGATTGTCTGAGAGTCCCAAGAGGATAAATTCTGCCACTTCTGTCTCATTTTTACCTTGGACTCCTTTCATGGTTCTATCTTTGCTGTAACATAGAAGTTAAAGAATTGAATTAATTTATATACATATAGAGTATAGGGGATAGAAGTATTAACAAATATAATGGTGAAAACACAAACAAAGGTAGATAGATGATAGATAGATAGAGAGATAGAGAGAGATACATAGATAGATAGATAGATAGATAGATAGATAGATAGACTATAGATAGATAGATGATAGTAACATACGGACAGACAGACATAGATACACATGCAAACATACATATAAACACCCAAATTCTTACAGAATAATGAAATACAAATACCACAGCCAAAAGTATCTTGGAACCAATAGCAAGTCAATACCTTTATATTTGAGTCCTGAGCACTTGGTCCTCAGAACCTTAAAAAGATTTAATATTCATTCATTTTAATTGTGCTTGTAATTAACTATTTTGAGATAAATCTATCTTCATTATTAATGATAAAGAAATTTATAAATATATATGCCTAGTACTTGCAAATGAAGAAACATGACACATGTGACTTAAACCACTGACTTCTCTTTCTCAGTATATATATATATATATAGTAATTGAAATTTTAAAACTTTGCAATATTAGTCAAGAGTAACAAGGAGAATCTTTGAATTTTTGTGTACTTTATATTTTTATGGACAATAAAAGAAACTGAGGCTAGCCTCATGCAGTCATGGAATTTAAATTAATTAAACATCAAGATAGTTCAATAATACACTCCAATGATTGTAAAACCAGAGTGCAAGAATGTGTAAACATTCATGATAAAATAAAAAATCATAAGCAACCAAAGGAGTTCAAACTATTTCACCAGTAGTCACAAGATCACAAGAGAACTATTGTAAATCATGTTAACTATGAATTACAATTATGTATGGGATTGCTCAAGTTTTTAAACCTGATTAAACAGTTACATGAATGCAAACATTATTAAGAAAAACTCTGTTACTCTTTGAAGAAACACAGTTTTGGTATTTACCTTATTGGTTAACATCAATTTAACATAAATTTGTTAGTAATACTAACAAAATAACAGGATCATAAAATATAGCACATAGAAATACCTAATAAAAATATGTCAAAAGAAATGATTAAATAAATCAAAACAGAAATGTAAGTGAAATTAAAACCTGTCAACATGAAGTGAAGTCAAATATAAGATAAAATGATAAAAAGGAAAAGAGCAGGTCAGAAGAGATACCTGCCTTATTTTCCAAGCAACAACTTATACAACACTGACAACCAGAAGTGCTCCTTATAACTATTACTGGACTCCATAAAACTTTTCATTATTTCATGCTATTTACCAATAGACTAAATTCAATAGACTAAGTTGGCATAACCTACTCAAGAAATAATGATTCAATATGCTGGACCACCCACTTACCACTCACAGAAAGATGTTACTTGATACTTTCTAAAATTAAAGCACAGGACCAATATTACCCAATAAATTTGCTCCCAGTAATAATGAAGGCAACATTTAATGCATGCAGCTGATTAGAAGAGAGTAAATGATCTGTTTTTGTCTTTCAAAAACATATGGATATTGATATATAGTTTCCATTGAGATGGTCACTCAAGAGTTGAACAATATAAATTCTCATAATTTTATTTACTATAACACTGTTGAAGTTTCATTGCTTCTGTTACTATATATAAACCTCACCACTCAGTGATCAAATTTTGGAAGGTACTATGCCACATATCCATTATCATATGGGGGTAGGTTTTCTCAGCCAACTAGTGGTTCATTTTGTATGATAGCATAGATATCATAACGCTATAATACTTCCTTTTCTCAATATGACATTGTCCATGTAAGTGATTAACTGGCACAGACAGACTTTGAGAATGACATCTTCAGGCTCAAGAGAGATGGCGCCATAGTTAACAGCACCAGCTGCTTGTGCAGAGGACCAGGGTTTGATTATCAGTTCTCACATGTAACTCAAAACCATTTATAGCACCAGTTCAAGGGAATTCAACACATGGGTAGTGCATAGAAATACATTCAGACAAAACATTCATGCATATAAAATAGAAAATAAACATTAAAAACAATTTCATCTCCAGACAATAATAAATTATTTTTATCACATTTTCAAACATAATTCCCATAAGAATAGAAGTCTAATGAAAATAGTTAGTATAAAATGCCTTAGAAGTGCTACAAATGATGAATAGAAAATAATTATCAGTAGAAGACAGAAAGTATTACAATGTGCTAAAGATGCTTTTAATCTTGCCTATGTTCTGTAAGTCCTGTGTTTTGGTTATTTTTTTTTATTGAATGCCTATAGGATAACTGGAGAGCAAATATAAGGGGCAAATTATTAACTTGCCAATAGCCACATTGCTACCTCAATGAAGCATAAATATACACTCAAATTAAATTGTTAGCTAACAATTTAAGATCATTTACCAGTGTTCAATTTTATGAGCTTCATTCTATACTGCTGAGTTGACTTGGATACAGTGAAGTCATAAATCAGCTGGAGATACATCTCAGTGACAGAGTACTGACCAAGTCTGTGTGAGGTCTAGGATAGCCCTAATTATTCCCCCCTCCCAAAAGATCATATTTCTACCCAAAGAACTATAAAATCATATAGCTATAGCAAAATATAATCTGTATTACAACCTTATTCGTGAATCATGCTCTTAAGTCTTTTGTTTTCCTCTTATGTAAATCCTCCTTGTTTCTAAATCTGGACTGGATACCCTCCTCTCACAGCCTCTCCATGGCTGAGATTACAGGGGTGAGCTGCCAACTCCCAAATCCTCTATTTAAATAAGGATATATTCTGTTTCTCTGCCATAGGCTTCCCTTACTGTGATTTTGCAGTCAAACCCGTAGCCTAGACAATACTGAACTGGCCTTTGAGCATCCACATGTATCTAAAATAACTACAAGATTTTCTAAGGTACTTCTCACATTTGAAATGACAAGAAGGAATACATGGGAAGGCATGAAATAAAGTAGAAGAGTAATGGTGTAATTTTATTACAATCTCAACAAAATAAAGAAAAAAGTGAATTAAAAAAATAAAATCACATTTCTTATTGCTGTTTATTTTTATTCTAACAATTACAAATCTCTGAGCAATAAAATTGGGTATAGAGTTAATTTAACAAACTTCCTTCATCCTTAGGTGCTTTTGGAATTTTGAATTAGTGGGTAACTCAGGGAATTAACAGCTGAATGGTTTTTAAAACAGGTCAGTCCTCTAACCAAGCAGAATATTGAAAGTATTCACTTTACCTTATGTATCTGCTTAACCTCTGTTGATCCTGCTGTTTCTCATTTACTCTTAAATTCACAAACAAACACAGCTTCTTCCTTCTTGAGGAGTTACTGAAACTCTCGACTGCATACATAAGAGAAACTGAGACTTATTTCTTTCATGTTTTTCTTAAAGGTAAGCATCCTAACTTATTATATTACAATGAAGTTTCTTTCAAAGAAGACCATGTCACTGTGGTCCAGCTGTGTGTGGTCTACTGTTGCCAGAGACTTCAGAACACACTGGATAATAGTCACACCCATTTTAAGTAGGCTATGGCTCACATTCCATGGTCTCTGAGGACTGATTCTCTCCTGTGACATCCATGAACTCTACATGTTTCCTCTATGAAATTTAGAAAATATCAAGTCTCCCTTGTATTTATTTGCTTCTCTCTTGGGAACCTAGAGCCTGTTGGAGAATGACTTTTGACTACTGTGTCCCTAAGCATTATTGTACATCCTTCCTCTGTCTCTGCTTGAAAAATCTGAGTCCACAGAAGAGCAAATTAGACATATCTCTAATGCCATTTTCTATAAGAAAGTTCTGTATTCACAAGAAATTAGGTCATTGGATAATGATGAGGGGTCGAATAGGAAGACACTGGGCAATTGAAACCCCAAAGGGTGTTTTGGGGGATGACACCTCCATACTGTGTTTCAGTGACTGTGACTTTGGAATGTTTGCTAAGTCTTTCTTAGCTACATAATTTCTAAAGACTTTGGAGATGAGTATGAATTGCTACATCTAACACAGATAAACAATAAATAAGATTATACACAAACACACTTATAAAAGAAGAGATAGCACAAATTTGTAAATGAGTGGGGGACACAAGGGGTATTAGATAGGGAAAGTAGAGGGGTGGAAAGTGTATTAATATAGTATTCATGCATGTAAGTCTTCAAAATATTAAAACTTAAAAATAATTTTCTCATCTTTACATACATTTTTGCACATATCTAAAAATTTCCATAAACATAATTATTAAAATGCAAGATCGTGTGAGGTTTCTTTGTAAGACACTGAAGACATATTGTAAGCATCTTAAATAGGACCTGATCACTCCTGACATATGAAGGGAAACCCTTCCTCAACTTATTGTTTTGAAGTTATTGTATCATTTGTGGAAGATACACTAAAAAGAATTTCACATATTTAATGGGTAAATTTGGATTTTTTTCTGATATTTGAAATACTGATGTTATATAAAAAAGTTGAATTAATAGACAGACACCTCTGAAAGTTTTTTGTCTCCTTTTATTCAGTAATTACCCATTATACCTTTTTAAAATATCTTAATGTCATGCTGTAGGAAATGGTTTTTTCAATGGATTTTCAGGCATAAACAGAAAGCTTTCTTATCATCCCTTAAATTATACCATACAAGAGTCTTTGGTCTAGACAAAAACAATGCTTTCACATGCAGGACATGGTGAGGCATACCTTCAATTCCAGCACTGGAGAGAAGTCAAGAGCAGAATCCAAGGCTCAGTGAATGCAAGGGTAGCCTGGTTTACATTGGGTGATTCATTCCAGCTGGAGTTTTACAATAAGACCTGTATCCAAAAATAGAAAAATAAAGTAACAGAAAACAAAATGACAGTGTTTGTAACAGATCATCATTATAGCATTATATCTGCAAATAAACATGTGCATCTTTCTTATTATTACTCTCCAAGGACAGAGAAAGTAAAAAGCCTTAGAGGATGACGCTAGCATAACTCTGAGTCTCTAGGGAATGCAGAAAATCACTTAATGGTATTTCTTCTGGGAAACAATATGTGACTTTGAGAATTATAAACCTCCTGCACAGAAGTGCAGCAGCAGGATGAGCAGGTGGCTATGAAAGGAACAACAGTAAGTGTAAATAAGTCTGTGGATTAGTAGCAGAATAGTCATTCAGCAAGACCCAGCTAAGGAGAGAACAGCTTCAGGCTCTACTAACAGGTAGAAATCAAGTTAGCTCTCCGTGGGGGCATGATGGGGAAGTGATCTGCTCAGGTAGATTCACATTGACCAGTGCTTCTCTGAATACCAACTCTTGTTGACATCAAGGCTTTAAACCATATTTCAACAACAATGCTCAGGCCTTATTTTAACTTTATTTATTGTTAGAAGTCAGAATTTAGAAACTGATAGAATTGAAGGTCCTCTTCTTTACCACACTCAATTTAGATCAGAAATCCACAATAAGAAAAGCAGTTCACAGGGTTGAAATAATCACTGCAAGTGCTGCAGTGGCATCTCCATATGCTTAATCCTTGTTCTTTCCATAGAAACTTCAAATTTAGTTTATGTATATAAATCTAAAATGCATTTACATTAACAGGATAGTGCTGGGAGGGGATGGGGAGTTGTGGAGAAGAAAAAATGTTTCTAGACTTTTCTTAAATAACTCTGTTTAGGGCTAAGAATGTGACAGCCTCTCCCCCCCTACCCCCAGTATCAGTATTCTACCATTTCTTTATAGGGATTAAACATTCATAACTTTAAACTAAAAGGAAAACACTCTCTCTCTTTCTCTCTCTCTCTCTGTCTGTGTGTGTGTGTGGATTCTGGATATAATGGATATTACAGCCTACTTTCTACACATTTTATATTTTAACTTAGTTGCCTTATAATTAAAATATACTCTTCCTTGCAATGAAGACAGAAGGTGATGCAGCATCTCTATAAGATGTATTTAATACATTTTAAAAATTTATGAACTTAGACACTGAATTAAGCATTAATCTTAGTATACAATGACCAAATGCATTCAATATTAAACAGAAAAATCATTGCACCCAGCTCAGTCTAGCTGAGTTTTGCATAGTTTTTGAATATTTTTACACATATTTAACAAGTGAATATTCATGAAAACAAATACTGTGCTGAGAACAGATAGTAACCAATGGTAATGGATGCCCTTCTCTAGCCACAACACAAGAGACTAAGCAGAGTGTTTTATGGTAAGTGAGGCACCCTGTCACATACTGCTATCTTTAATCAAATCCTGAATGTATAAGGAGGGATGCATTTCTAATCACATTGTTTGATTAAGTGACACATAGACAGCTGTAGGTCTCAAACCTAACTCATGACAAGGTATCTCTTACTTCTGTAAATATTACAGTTCAGTGTTATACCTGCAATTAAGAAATAATGTCTTGGTCTTGGCCTTTATTTACACAAGTATAAAACTGACTTGATTTTTTAGTAATATTATTCCCTTTCTTACGGAAAAGAAAGGACATAGGAGCAAGTGTTAAACTATTTCTTCAAGGGCATACCTGTGCCTATGTGCATGTATGAAATGTACATGTATGAAAGTGGGCATATGATTCCTGCAACTCATGTGTGAATGTGAAAGGGCATTCTCAGATATTGGTCCTTGCCTTCCACCTCTTTTGAAACAAGGTCTCTTATTGTTGTTCAGCACTGCACACATGAGACAAACTGTCCCATGAGCTGCCAAGGATTTACCAGTTTACCTGCCAGGTCTCCTAGAAACATGGAGATAATGTACATGCCTGGCCTTACAGGAGTGCTGAGAATTCAAACTCAAATTCTCACTTCCATGTGGAAGCCACTTTACCTACTGAGACAATTCTAAACCCTTCTTTTTTAAAAAAAAAAATTTGCTATTAGTGGATTGTTTTAAATGACTACATAAAGTATCAAGAGTAAGAACTGTCCACAGTCTAGAAGATTGTCAACCCACAGTCACATGATTGTTTAACTTACAGAGTGACTTTGCAAATCCCATCAGTGAAGGCTACTTATAGGGAGACTGATCTGTGAAATAATACATGCATTTGAATGTAGTAATCAGGTGAGAATAAGTAAGATAGTGTCCAGTGTTACCTCATTACTTTTGGATTTCTTCTTGACATTTTTTTTTTACACAACTACATTGAATTGCAATTTACATAGAATATACCTAAAACACATACTATTTGGTGTATTTCAATATATATATATATATATATATATATATGCAACTATGAACTTATCATTGTGTATAGTATTGTAAGTCAGTTCATCATAGGCAGGGGGTTACTTGGAGCTCTATGCATGACTACCTCCCATTAGAATATATATTTCAAACAATCATGCATCTGTTTTCCATCACAATTAATCACTCATTTTATACATTTTTGTAAATTGGAGTAATGCAAAGTATCTTGTTTTTATCTTATTGTTTCCTGAATATAATTACTTATCTGGTCAGCCTTCATAGTAAAGATATCCATAGTTTTACCTTTTTTTTTTAGTTGACTAGTATTGAATCATGTACCTAAACTATAGTCTATTAGGCATGTCCACATACGTGAACACTTAGGTTTGTTTACATATTTGATGAATGAAACATAAAATCACTATGCTCACGTTTATTATTATAAGAGGCTAAATAGATTATAATATTATTATAAGAGACTTCTGGGACAGTCTATATTTTAGACACCCTTTTTGTTGTGATTGATTATATTCTCATAAATGTTAAAAAATGAGGGTACTCATTTTATACTTTAAATTTCTACTAATAATGATCGAAAACTAGTTCCTTTACTTCTTGGTCAACATTTGTGTAATATCCAAAATTCAATTATTTTAATACTTATTTATCAGTATTTTACCCTTGTTTAATTTTATTTCTCCAAAATGAATATTTGAGTATTTTCTTTTTAAGTATTCAATTTTTTAAAAATCCAACACTATGATCTGTGTAATCAAAAAATGATATAATTTTCTAATTATGATTTGTAAATATACATTAAATTATAGTAGTGTGTGTGAGAGAGGAAAGAAGGAAGGAAGGAAAGAAAAAGAAAGAAGAGGGAGGAGGAAGGAAGAGAACACATGCACATGCCCATGTGTGTGCAGGATCATACAGATATCAAAGAGTGCATCAAATCCATGGGAGTTAAAGTTACAGATCTTTCTGAAGTAGCTGACATTGGCACTAGGAGTTAAATTCCAACCCTTATCAATACAAGCAAGTCCTCTTACCAGTTAAGCCATCTTTTCTGACTCTCAATTAGAGTATTTTTCTTTTAGAAAAAGAAATTTTATGCTCACAAAATGAGAAACATATGAAAAACGTAATAGACAGTTTCGACAACTATCTTTACATTTTTACTTAGGCATCACATTCATGGAAATCTTTGGCTCATTTTGTGTTGAGCTGTTTCTTACTGAGTTCTACTAAGTTCTCAGGTTTCTATGTGAGTTACAGATCTAAATCTTTGTCATAAAGATGCTCTCTAGATAACTTTTTCCAGGCAAGCCTCTTGGATGTTTCTTGGTAGATATAATGGACATAATAATGTAAACAATGGATTAAGAATAAGTTGACATACATGTCAGAAAACAAGAAACTTCTGGGACAGTCTATATCTTAGACACCCTTTTTGTTGTGATTGATTATATTCTCGTAAATGTTAAAAAATGAGGGTACAATTTATAACTGTTTCTAATCTTGGGATTTAGTCTTATCCACTGAATTTCCACAAACACACAGATGCAGCATTGTCTCTGCTCTCTCTTCTTTGCTAAGCAGAAAACCACTGAAAGAACCATGTTTCTCTCTTGAGGTCTATGTCAGCACTCTATCCTTTTCTAAATTGCCTTCTGTTCTGTCTTGTTTGGTTTGTTTTGGTTTAGTTTGCCCAATGCCTTTCATTCTGCAACTAAATAGAGTGTCACTTAATCAAGGAGGGAAGGGAAGTGCCACAAACGGGTATTCCTGTGTTTTGTTTCAGAGAGAAGAACATTGAATCTCATCTTTGCTGGTAGTTAAATACAGTGTTTAAGAATGAAAAAGATCTGGCTAAAAATCTGATGTCTTGTTTAATGGCCTCAGCTTAAAATGTTCTTGAAGAAGTGAAACTCGCTGTTGCAGGAAGCTCAACATCTTCCACATGTGCACGCACCTGGAAAGGATACACAACCTTGAGAAAAGTCCCCTGAGTCACTGAATTGAGTGAGTGGATACAGCTTTGATTATCACCCAAAATAAAGTCTTTTTTATTATAAAATCCATTCTATAATATACTGAGCACATACTTTTTAGTACATGCAGTGACAGGAAATTAACTAAACCCATCGATAAACTAAACTTGGGCACACACACACACTGATTGAAGCAATGGATGTAGAAAATCACTCAGTTGTGACTGAGTTTATCTTTGTGGGCATCACTCAAGACCCACAGCTGCAGATCATCTTTTTTGTGGTCTTCCTCATTGTCTACCTCGTCAATGTGGTAGGTAATGTTGGCATGATCATCCTGATCATAACAGACAATCACCTTCATACTCCCATGTACTTTTTTCTCTGCAACCTCTCCTTTGTTGATCTGGGTTATTCCTCAGCCATTGCTCCCAGGATGCTAGCTGATTGTCTAACAAAGCACAAAGTTATCTCTTTCTCCAGCTGTGCCACCCAATTTGCTTTCTTTGTAGGTTTTGTGGATGCTGAATGCTATGTTCTGGCTGCCATGGCCTATGACCGATTTGTGGCCATCTGCAGACCTCTGCACTATAGCACTCTCATGTCCAAGAAAGTTTGCTTGGCCTTAATGCTGGGCTCTTATCTGGCTGGGCTAGTGAGTTTAGTGGCCCACACTTCTCTCACTTTCAGCCTCAGTTACTGTGGTTCAAATGTCATCAATCATTTCTTCTGTGAAATCCCGCCGCTCCTGGCTCTCTCATGCTCAGATACCTATATCAGTGAGATATTGCTATTTAGTCTGTGTGGCTTCATTGAGTTCAGCACCATCCTTATAATATTTATCTCCTATGCTTTCATCCTCATTGCAATCATCAGGATGCGATCAGCTGAAGGCCGCCTTAAGGCTTTTTCTACCTGTGGGTCTCACCTTACTGGGGTCACCCTGTTTTATGGTACAGTCATGTTCATGTACCTGAGGCCAACATCCAGCTACTCCTTGGATCAAGACAAGTGGGCCTCTGTGTTCTACACCATTATCATTCCTATGCTGAACCCCTTGATCTACAGTTTGCGAAACAAAGACGTGAAAGCTGCCTTCAAAAAACTTACTGGAAAAAATCCTCAATAATTACAAGAAATTAAAATCTGATTTTATAGAGAAAATAAAAGTGATAGAAGGACAGTGTCAGCATATGTTCAATGTAAAATGTCACACAAGTTGCCTTCTCTGTGCTGAACAAATTTGAAAATATTTTTCTAGAACCTGAATCCCATCAAGTTTCTATAGCTACTATGATAGATAGACATTATCTCATTTCACAAATAATAAAGTTAAAGCTCCAGTACATCAACAAACATCAAAATTAATAGAATATAAAACTAATCCAAGGGCCATACTTTCCACTGAAAACGTTCAGTTATGAATTTCCTAAAAACTAACCCACATGCAGATTCTGTGATGTTTTAGCTCTGTGACCTTAGTCATTATTTGATATCTCTAAAAGCAAGTTGCCTTTTATTATGAAAACATTTTAAATTTGAGAATTCTATACTTTCATGTAATGTGCTTTGATTAAATTCATCCCTATTTCCTCTGCTGACATTTATTCCCTATCTATGTTTCCCTTCAGATTTCATAAACTTACTTAAAATCAGAGTCCACTTAGTGCTGCCTGTATATGCAGTTGCATTGGACCATGGGTAGCCTCTAAAGAGCTGCATTCCTAAAGAAAACTTATACTCCTTCACCTAGCAGCATTAATTGTCAATAGCTTCTGATTTGAAAATGAGACTTTAAACACACTTTCCCCATTAACACTGGAATTTTGTCTGGCTGGATAATGTGTAGACCTTCTATGCACAATGACAGCCTTTATGAATCCACTTGTACATTTGCTCTGTCTAGCCAACAAATAATGTTTCACTGCTAATGTCCACTACCTCAGAGTCTTCAAATCCTTCTGCCTTGTTCTGTAACAATCCTTGATCCTTAAGAAGAATGGGCATTAGAGAATAAGAAATTGGAATGCTCAGCTCTATAGAAGAAATCTTAAAACATGTTAAAGTTTATACTCCTCCACTACTAGGATTTCATCATATAAAATATGCCAGTAGGATGAGACACACAGGTGGAAAAAGCAATTCTTTTTAATTTTTAAGTTACCTACTCATATTTATGACTATCCATAATCATACCACCAATCTGTAAAAATGAGGTTGATAGTTTTGTCTTTATGTTATAGTTGCAGATAGATGTGTTTTTGTAAAGTTTTAAATACAAGAAAATTGTAGATATAAATTCAGTCATGATATTTTTTATCCCAATCCTAACAACTCTGTCAATTAAATTTCTTAGTATCTGTGTACTTAAGTTTCCTTGTCAATGGAACAAAGAGCTATATTTATACTTTATTAAGGATATCAACTTGCATTGTTAATAGTTCAATAAATCCCTTATGATTAAAAGGACTGAGTTCTCTTTTATCAATTAAACTTTTTGACAATAAAATGGTAACTATATCAATCATATTCTCCAAAATAGGTTGTAAAATTCATATTAGTTGGTATCTTTAACATCAAAAAACAGTTTATATCTCTTTCTTAGTGGCAGTAAGGAAATAAATTGAGGAAATGGGTATGAGTAGACACAGCAACATGACCTAAATCTGAGATTAGATTGTACTTGTTCTATATTTGAATATAGACCTATATATGAATATATTCCATATATTACCTGAGGTGAGAATGTCTCCATCAATAGTTAAGACTGATGGAAAACATAAAATACACAATTTTATCGTGTTTATCCTTTTAGAATAGTACAACAAATGCAAATAGCTTATATCACTGGAACACTGATGATAAATATTAAGAAAGAATCACAAGGTCTATGTTGATTCACAAAGAAATTGCATTTTCTACAGAGATAAGAAAAATATTATGGAAGATAAGGCATTTGAATCATCTTTAAAGTTTGATCAAAATGTTAAGAAGAAAACGAGGCAGGGAATTTATACAAGTAGGATAAGGTACAATGTCAAAAACATTTACTTGAGCTGAATGCGTACCTTCATTATCTGGTTAAAAATGTAAAGACATAGAATTTATTTCTTTGATAGAAAGGAGTTTCTATCTTCTGCATAGCAGAGAACAGATTCACTGCTCTCTGAAATTATGTCAAATAACCACCCCAACACACAGCACTCTGCTCTCTAGAAGTCTATGCTTCATCTTCATCCAATACTGCTTGGAATTTTGTTCTTTGTAAACTCTTGCTTATTCCAGCTCCTGTTCTTCAAACTCTACACATTTCTATTACACAAACTCTATAAAGTTTTGTTATATATTGAACATGCATCATCACATCTTCACAAATCATTCCTAGATACATACTCTAGAACTTTTTCTTCTGTAATTAAATGAGAACTAAGGCATTGTCGTTGAAGAAAGGTGTCCCTCTTATTGAATTCAATTTATTGTCACCAATCGTTCTGGAGAAAATACTGAATGTATTTCTCCCAGACACCTACTCAAACTTTTCAAAAGCTGAAATCTAGTATGTTTAAATAATTCCATATTAATAAATGGTGACACTCCACTGTGCTACAGAAACACTGTGCATATAATTCTGGTATAATATGAAGCATCTATAATTTAACAAGAAAAGTTCCATAGAAAAATAGAAAACATATAAGGATAATTAAAAGTGGGAAAATATCAGTTTTGCACTAAAGGTTCATTAGATAAATGAATAGTCATCCCTCCTTAGAATAGAAGAAAGTCAATGGAGTCCACACCAAATTCTCAGACTAGAGAAACATATGAGGCACTAAATTAGTGTCAGAATTCAGCTTCTTTCTTTGCTAAGTGAAATTATAGCGTTGGGTGTCCATTCTTTTATCATAACAATGTTATGTACTAATAATAAAATATTATAACATTAGGATAATATTATTGACCTTAAAATTAATCGAGTATAAAATATTGTTCAGGATAAATTTTGACAGGTTTATGAAAAAGTTACTTTTGGAAATGATATATAATCCATAGGCAGACAGACAAACAAACAGATATGCTTATTATAAAATTGTGCTTTATTTTAGGGGCTGGAGAGATGGCTCAGCAGTTAAGAGCACTGACTGTTCTTCCAGAGGACCTGAGTTTGATTTCCAGCATCCACATGACAGCTAACAACTATCTGTAATTCCAAGATCTGATACACTTACACAGTTATACATGCAGGCAAAACACCAATTCACATAAAAAATAGATATTTTTTAAAATATGCTTTATTTTATAATGGAAAAAGCTAAGGTCATTAGTATGAATAAAATTGAATGTTATTGTTATTTATGATTTTGTTCTTTTTTTAAAAATTGGCCTCCTGGGTGATGGGTACTGCCTCAACTTGGTATGTTAGCCTGTGTGTATTACTCAAGTGAGGCCTTAGCCCCTGTAAGGAATGGATGGGGGTAGGTTGGAGAAAGGTGGAAGGAGTCGGATAAGGGGAGGGGGAACAGTAGAGGTTATGTAAAAGAAAAAAAAACCCTCTTTAAATAAAAAAGAAATAATTCTCCTGATGTCTCCAATATTTTTATCATGAAGAGTTATTGGATTTTGTCAAAGGCTTTTTCAGTATCTAATGAGATAATCATGCTATTTTTTTCTTTTGATTTGTCTTACGGTGGATGACATTAAAAGATTTTTGTATGATGAACTATCCTTGCATCACTGGGATAGAGTCCACTTGAATGTTGGATGACTTTTTATATGTTCTTGTATTCAATTCATTTTGTGAGTATTTTGTTGAGTATTTTTACATGAATGCTCATGATAGAAATTGGTCTGTAATTTTCTTTCTTTGCTGAATATTTGTATGGTTTGGGTACCATGGTGACTGTGAACTCATAAAGTGATTTTGGCAATATTTCTTCAGTTTATGTTGTGGAATAACTTGAGAGCTATTGACATTAAATTTTCTTTGAAAGTCTGACAAAATTATGTGCTAAAACCATCTGGCCCTGAGAATTTTTTTTTGGTTGGGAGACATTTATTTACTCAGGGGGTGGGGGTGGGGGGCGGGGCATGGATCTGTTTAAATTGTCTGATCTTGATTTAACATTATAAGTATTATCTATCAAGAAAATTATCCATTTCTTTTAGATTTTCCAGGTTTTTGGCGTACAGGTTTTTGAACTAATGATTCTTCACATTTCCTTTGTGTCAGTTGCTATGTCCACATTTTTGTTACTGATTTTGTTAATTTGGGTATTATATCCATGTAGTTCAGTTAGTTTGAATAAGAATACAAGGAGACACATCCAAACATAATAAAGATAATTTACAGCAAAGCTATAGCCAACATCAAATTTAATGAAGAGAAACTCAAAGCAATTTTACTAAAATAAGAAACAAGATAAAGTTGTCTATTCACTCCATATCTTTTCAATATAATATTTGAAGTTATATATAAAAAAATAAGACAACAAAAGGAGATCAAGGAGATACAAATTGGAAAGGAGGTAGTCAAAATATTGCTATTCAAAGACCATATGATATTGTACAAAAGCAATCTCTAAAATTTTACCAGGGCACTCCTACAATGAAAATCTCCAGCAAAGTGGCTAAGTAAAATATTTTTTTAAAAATCAATAGCCTTCATATACACAAATGACGAACAGGCTGAAAATGAAAACAGGAAAAAACTACATCCTTCAAAATAGTCACAAATAATATAATATATCTTGGGATATTTCTAACCAAGAAAGTGGAAGATATACATGAAAAATCTTCATTTCTTTGAAGAAATTGGAGAAAATACCAGAGGATGGAAAGACTTCCCATACTCATGAATCAATAAGATTAACTTAAGTAAGAATGACAATCTTACCAATGCAATCTCTAGATTCAATACCATCCTCATAAAAATATCAAACGCATTTTTTATTTTTTTATTGTTAATTAATTAATTTATTCATTTGCTTATTTTACATTCTGACCACAATTTACCCCCTCCTCTCCTCCAAGTCCCTTGCCCCAACTCTCTTTAAATCCCTGAAATTCATTCCTTTTCTATTTCTGTTCAGAAAATAGCAGACCTCCCATAGATATCAACAAAACATGACAAATCAAACTAAGCACCTTTCTATGTATTAAGGCTGGAAAAGGTGACCCAGTATGAGGAACAGGGTCCCCAAAGCAAACAAAAGTGTCAGAGACATCCCTAATCTTACTATTAGGAGTCCATTAAGAAAATCAAGCTACACAATTGTTTCATACATGCAGAGTCTTAGCTCAGTCCCATGCAGGCTCCCTGGCTGTCAATTCAGATTCTGTGAACTACTATAAACCCAGGTTAAATGCTTCTGTGGGCTTTCATATGTTGTCCTTGACACCTCTGGCTCCTATAATCATTTATCCCTCTCATCATCAGGATTCTCTGGCTCAGACTAATGTTTGACTGAAAGTCTTTGTCTCTTTTTCATCAGTTGCTAGATGAACCTTCTCTGATAGTAGTTGGGCTAGGCACCAATATATAAGAGTTTATCAGAATATTGTTAGGCGTTGTTACATTTTTTTCTCCAGTAGTAGTTGGTTCTATCCTAGGTCTCTGGGTCATCTAGCCTGAGTCCTAGCACTTCAGACAGTGTTAGTGGTGGGCTTACACTTGTGAAATGGGACTCAAGTTAGTCCAGTCTAGTGGCCACTCACTCAATCTCTAGACCACCATTGTCCCAGTACATCTTTTAGGTAGTACAGATTGTAAGTCAAAGGGTATATGGTTGTGTTGGTGTCCCAATCACTACACTTTAAGTCTTACCTAGTCACGAAAAAATAGCCAGTTTAGGTTATGTACCTACTATTGTTTAGAGTCTTAGCTTGGGTCAATCTTGTAGATTCCTGGGAGATTTCCTTGCTCCAGTATTCTTCCTGATTACAAAATGCTCCCCTCATTTCAGTCAATTCTTTTAGTACTCTCTGTAGCATGAATTCAGATTGTATTGAAAGAGACTTAGAGTCAAATATAAGAGAAATGCAGAAATATCAGAGAGAGTAAACACCACAGTCAAGTTTCAACCAACTATCTGCCAAATTCCTCAGCCTTGTTCCTGCTCACTTCTGCTATGCTGGTTTCCTAAGGAGCCTTAAATACTCTTCTCACCACCTGTATTCCATCAGGTTAGGATTAAAGGCTGGAGCTACTCTATTTGGTATTCAGCCTTGAGCTCACAAAAACACAAAAAGTTCTCAGTCTCTAGAGTTATGGGATTAAGGGTGTAGATCATCACTTCCAGGCTTTCCCTGTGCTGCGATTAAAGGTGTGCACCATTGAATCCCAGCTGTTTGTCCTTGCACTCAAAGATCAAGAAATTCCAAAGCTGTTTGCCTAGGTTTTTACTGTGTGTTGTCTCTGGATACTTCTGGATATTATATATGTCACATTTTATCGCATATACCCTTTTGTGCCAAAAATAAAAAGGAAAGTTATAGATAACATAAGAAAGATCATATACAATAGGTACAATAATTATATACAATATATACAAACAATAATTATATGAGGAATGTTCAATTCATTAACAATTGACAAATTAAAAAAAAATGTTCCTTTATTTAATCCAATTTTGATGAGTCCAAAGGTTTGTACCTAATCCACATTGTATCAAACTAGCATTACTAACTAAAAATTATATTCTGATGTCTCTTAAACTTATACACTTTAACTTTTAAGTGAGTTTCTTTTCTAAAACTGTCACTAGAAAACTGTAACTATTAACTATCTCATCTTCAAGTTCCTCAGAGACCCAAGAAGGAAATAATATTAAGTAAATAGCAACTTCCAAAAATAAAAGAAATGAAACAGCTGGCTGCCTGGACAGACACACAAAGTTCTTTTGTATTATTGAAGCATCCATCTTTGGCCTATAGGCCTAGCATTTTTGACAGTCTTCACTGTATGGCAGGATATTCCCAATGTTATTTGTATCTTGTCTTGGCCAGGTTCTGTGATTCCTTTTTGTGTGTTCCTCTGCTTGCCCATTTTTAATATTTTATTGTCAGCAATCAAGGCAAGAGTACTTGCCTTGACTAACTTTTGTTGAAAAGAAGATCAACTATTATGGTGGCATTCCCTTGATGTTCATAATCTTTTCTGAAGTAGATTGTTGCTGCCAGGAGTATATGTCCCACTGTCAAAAAAACAATAATAACCTATATTCTTAAAATATCTTAAATGCCAGAGGTGAGCAGATTCTGGAACCTGGACCACCTGTGCAGAGAGTCACTCCAGGGAAGAAGAGTCAATTCCTAGAGTCTGATCTCAGACTCTCCCTAGCAGACAGGACTAGGGTTTGGCTATGAGTGGCTCCTCCAAGCACAGCTAAAAGAGGGGACCTTGCACAGCTAGTCCCCACCTCCAGGGCAAACTGTTTCATCAGAGAAAAACTGAGGCTTTGAAATTCAGAACCCTGTCCAGAGCAGAATAAGAGATCAAGAAGACACTACTCAGAGGAGACAGGAGACATACAAGCCCTCTTGCCAAACTTGACTAGGAGCTGCCTAATCATGAACCACTGAAGCCATGGACAGATGCCAGTACAAAAATACATATAATAATATAAAGAACAACAAGGCAACATCAGAAGATACTGGTGGTTCTACAACTACAAGACCTGAACAAAGAAATGAAGAGGAAACAGAAGAAAACTGCCCTGGCCAGCAGAGTCTTCAGCATGGACCTAGACCTGTGAAGGAAGCAAATGGAAGGCAGGAACACAAAGAATGGAAGGACAAGACAAATCTCTTTAAGTCCTCTTTAGCTTTATTATTACAGCCAATATTTATACAGAATCTCTGCCATGCAGGTAGCTGGGAGGAAAGGGGTGGGATGTTCAAAAGAATGTGAGGGGAAGTAACAGAAAGGGTAGAATTGATATAGAAATCTCTCTGTTATCAGTTGAGAGTCTGGGGAAGGTCACCTTGCTGATCTGAGAAGGTCCAGGAGAAAGCCTGGAGTAATGGTTTAGCTTAACAATAAGGGTGTATAGTTTCTGGTATTTGGCTATCTAGTCTATACTGCTGGCCAACAGCAGAGGAGCTAACTTATAAAATATGACTAAGTTGACCTTGGCTCCCAACATTTTTTCCCTTACAATTATTTTTTGAGGCAAATCAGTTATCATATGAGTTATCATATGAGTGGGCGTTAACCAAGAGGGAGGAAACAGAGACCTGATCCTCCAAGCCTTTTTCCAGCTCAACAGAAGGAACCTTCTATGGCTTGGTGAAAGAAACTTCCTTTCCACATGGCAGATGTCCTTTTTAGGAGGAGAGGGGTTATGTTATTAATACTAATACATTTGGATGAACCTCTATGCAATCAGGCTTGTTCCTCAGGAGATTCAAAGACAGAATACATGGTCCTCTCCTTGCTTTGTTTTGCCTTGCACCCTCATTGGTACCCAAGCTTGCTTGCAAGCAAGCTTGCATAGCTCTGAATACTATGCAGTTCCCGTAGGAATTTCATCGCCTGAAGGTTCACGAACCCTTGGTCTGTAAGGTAACAGACCTGTATAGGTATGGAGGTCAGGGAGTCTACCTGTTGGTAGTGAGCCTGTTAAATGCCCATGGTCCAAAAGCCAAAAAATCCTATTAAGTGTCCTAAAAGGGAAGGTTAAAGTGTAGTAACCCAAGGGAGATGGAAAACCAGCTTTTAAACCATCCTTCCTCCTGCTCTCTTTGCTTTTTCCTATGCTCCAGTCCTTCTCTAACAAAGCCATACTATCTCTAATGCAAAGTGTCTAGAGGGTAGGTTAGCACACAGTAAGAAGGCATACATCTAAAGAATAACTCCTGTCTGCCAAAGAACAGAGACACTCTGGGCAAGGAAAGCAACCAGCTTCAAGGTCTGAGAAAGACTGGAGCTGTTGATTTGGTTTTTGCCTAGAGGGCGGGGCAGCTGCACCTCTGCTCTCCACTTTGACTTGTCAGCTTCAGTCAGCAGGAGGTTCTGGACTCTGTCCCAGGGAGACACTGCAGTCTAGGAGTGTTCCGAGGTGCAGGTCATCTGCATCCTGTGAAAGTCTGCATCCTGTGGAAAATAAAACAAACAGACCCTCTCCCTTACACAAAAACTGGGTCTGGTCTAAGTTAAGTGGCATCTGCCAGATTTTTTCATTGATCCTGAGGTAAGACCATGATGTTAAGCCTTCAATATCTATCAGCTGCAGTAAATGACTAAGAATCCACAGTTAAAACATTTAAAATATTAAAAAATGAAGGATAAATGGTGTTTGAGCATGGCTGCATACTCTCCCTTCTTAGTTTTAAGACAAACTTTAAGAGTGCAATGAGAGTTGCTTCCACAATTGTCAGACTCATAAAAATTATCAGAAATCTCAGTCTTCAGCACAAAATTTGGGCAAAACTTTATCTGTTTTCATTACTTTTGGAAACTCTATAAGCAATGGCTTTTAACATCCTTAGCCTTTTCCCCAGAATGTGCAGAGGCAAAAAGTTAAGATAAAAACAAGTATCAACAGAAACATGGACATAGACCATCCTTCCAAAGGAGGGAATATGAGTAACATTCCTCTGTCAAATATTAGTAGGAGCAAAATCCCGAGGAGTCATTCCAAAATAGGTTATTGGCAGAAATTCTGTACACAAAGGACACTGTTTGACTATTTCAATGGCTTTGTCCTTTGTGATCTTGAAATGAAATTTCAAAAATCCAGCATTAAGATGAAATCTCTGATGGGCTTAAAATATATTATCAAATGCATTAAACATTAAACATAACATATGTTGATTCAGTAAACTGATCAGCATGGACATTGCCTTCACTAGGAAGGTCAGAATGAGCTTCTAAATATCCCACATAGACTAGTGAGTTCTGTCCCACAAAATCCTGTATTTTTAATGAAAGCTGGCATACTTTACTCACAGGCACAATATAGCTAGCTGTTTCTAAAGGACCAAGGATTCTTGCCACATATTGACTATCAGTGAACAGATTAAATAGTTCAGAAGAATGTGTGTTTAAGACCAGATGTACAGCTAGAAATTATACCACTTGAGTAGATTTGGCTGCTGTGATTTGCACCTCTGTATGAAGTGGAGAGACCACCATTGCACAGCGTTTTCTAGCATTCTTTAATAGTTGTAATGAAATAACTCTGGGAAAACACACTGAATGAGTTTTTTAAAAGTCAATCAATTTTGGAGGAAGGATAGTGATTATTAAAATCACACATTTTTGAGCACATAAAAAGTACATTCTGAATTAGAGGTTTGTATCCACGAATGTCATGAATATCTACAGTCTATGCTACTCAGAAACTGCTTATGTGGCTAGGAGCCTGGCCTTCATTCTTATGCTAAAAACCATGAGTGCCTAGGCCTCTAGAGCCTAAGGTGGGTTAAACTGAAGGATCCTGCTGCAGTTGAGCCTTGAAGCCTAGGGCTTGGTAGTAACAAGGCCAAAATGGTGGTTTTCAATACAATAAGGTGTTAAAACTTTACACTGTATAATACCAAATGTTTGTAAGCTAAGCTTAAATCTTTATGGAATTACATTTAGTAAAGCCATTCTTTGGCTGCATATAAGAAACACACCTCAACCACAAACACATACACAGGCACATAGGAAAGGGTCGGGAAAAGATTTTTCATTCAAATGGCCCTAAGAAACAAGCTGGGGTTTCCATCCTAATATCTAACAAAGTAGACTTTAAACTATAAACAATTAAAAGGGACCAAAATGGACATTACTTATTCATCTCAGAAAAAATGGATCAAGAGTAGATATCAATCTTAAATATTTATGGCTCTAATATAAGGGCACCTTTGTAAAAGAAACACTGCTAAAGCTCAAATCCCATATCAATTCTCACACCCTAATAGTGGTAGACTTCAGTACCCCACTTTCAACCCTGGACTGGTCAAACTGACAGAGACTCAACAGAAAGATAAGGAGTCTCACACAGGTTATGATGCAAATGGATTTAATAGATATTTACAGAAGCTTCCATACAAATGCAAAGGAATATAAATATTTCTCATGCCACATGGAACTTTTTCCTAAATTGACCACATAATTGGTCATAAAGCAAATATGAATAGAAACAAAAAAATGGAAATAATCCCTTGAAACATATCAGACCATCAGAGCCTAAAGTTAGAATTCAACAACATTAAAACCATAGAAAACCTACCAACTCATGGAAACTAAACATCACTCAGCTGAACCACCTCTGCATCAAGGAAGAAATTAAGAAAGAAATCAAAGTCTGCCTAGAATTTAATGAAAATAAATCTACAACATATCCAAACTTGTGGGACACAATGAAAGTAGTCTCAAGAGGAAAATTCATAGCACTAGATGCCTATATGAAAAGCCTAGAGAAATCCTACACTAGAGAACTAACAGCACAGCTGAAAGCCTTAGAAGAATTAGAAACAAACTCACATAGAAGGAGTAGATGGCAGGAAATAATCAAACTTAGAGCTGAAACCAATACAATTGAAACAAAAAGAATACAAAGAATAAATGAATCAAAGAGTTGGTTCTTTGAGAAAGTTAACAAGATAGATAAGCCCTTAGCCAAACTAATCAAAAATCAGAGAGAGAGTGTTCAAATCAACAATATCAGAAATGAAAAGGGGGACATAACAACAGACCCCCAGGAAATACAGAGAATTATCAGATCATATTTTGAAAATTTATATTCCACAAAAATGTAAAACCTAGAAGAAATGGACAGCTTTCTGGACAGGTACCATCTAACAAAATTAAATGAAGATCAGATTAATTACCTAAACAGGCCTAAAACCCTTAAGGAAATTGAAGCTGTCATTTAAAACCTCCCTGAAAATAAAAGCCCTGGTCCAGATGGTTTCAGTGCCGAATTCTACCAGGGATTCAAAGAAGAATTACTACCGTTACTCCTCAAACTATTTCACACAGTAGAAACTGAAGGAATATTGCCAAAATCCTTTTATGAGCCCACAATTACCCTAATATGCAAACCACTAAAAGACACAACAAATTAGAAAAATCAGAGATCAATTTCCTGATGAATATTTATGCTAAAATTTCCAACAAAATTTTGACAAATTGTATACAACAATATATAAAAAATATCATCTACCATGATCAAATAGGCTTCATCGAGAAATGCAGGGATGATTCAACATACAAAAACTGTAAATGTCATCCATCATATAAACAAAATGAAGAAAAACATACATGATCATATCCTTAGTTGCTGAAAAAGCCTCACTCCTTTATGATAAAAGCACTGGAGAGATCAGGAATACAGGGAAAGTATCTCAAAATAATAAAGGTGATTTACAGGAAGCCAACAGCCAACATCAAACTTAATGGAGAAAAACTCAAAGCAATCTCACTAAAATCAAGAACTAGACAAAGATGTCCTCTCTCCTCATATCTATTCAATATAGTTCTCAAAGTTTTAGCTAAAGCAATAAGAGAACAAAAGGAGATTAGTGGATACAAATTGGAAAAGAAGAAGTGAAACTATGTCTATTTGCAGATGATATAATTGTATACATAAGTGATTCATAAAATTCTACCAGGGAACTCCTACAGCTGATGAAAACCTTCAACAATCTAGCAGGATACAGGATTAACTCAAAGAAATCAGTAGCCCTCCTATACACTAAAGATAAAAAGCCTGAAAAAGAAATTAGGGAAACAACACACTTTATAATAGCTGCAAATAGCATTAAATACCTTGGAATAACTATAACCAAAGAAGTAACAGTCTATTTGACATAAACTTTAAATCACTGAAGAAAGAAATTGAAGAGGATATCAGAAAATGGAAAGCTCTCCCATGTTCCTGGATAGGGAGGATCAAAATAGTAAAAATGGCAATTTTACCAAAAGCAATCTACAGATTCAATGCACTGCCCATCACAATCTCAACACAATATTTTATGGACCAGGAAATAACAATACTCAACTTCATTTGGAACAACAGGAAAGCCAGGATTTCCAAAACACTTTTTGTCAACAAAAGAACCTCAGGAGGCATCACCATCCCCAACTTCAAGTTATACTATTGAGCTACAGTAATAAAAACAGCCTGGTAGTGGCACAAAAACAGACTTGTGGAGCAATGGGATCAAATTTAGGATCCGGTCATTAACCCACCATGTTTTTCACTGTAAAAGTGGCCCTATTTCCAAAACAGCAGTAACCATATTTAACCAGTCCTTAGGGGTAATCCTGTTACATGAGGACCATGAATGCTCCTATTTGTCATAATCACTTGTTTGACTCTTCTTAGTTCTAACATTTGTACAGGAGTCCAATTAGCTTCTGTAATACTTTTATCATTTTTTTTTAAATTTTTTAAAAGAGGTTCCTGAGTATATTAATGTTGGCTGTCTGATAACCTTAGGCTGTTTTGTGTAGCCTTAGATGACATTGCTGAGGTCTGTTCAATATACTCCCGTGTTTGGTTTCAATACCTTTGTATTCCCTCTTAATAGACTTTTTAAAGACATTTTTGTATTGTGTAAATGTACCATATTTCATTATCCATTCTTCAGTTGATGGACATCTATGTTGTTTCCAAGTAAATCATATTTTTTTTTACATACAAACCTTGAAATAACAATACTTTGCTTGTTAAAACAAAACAAAACAACAACAACAAAAAAAACAAGATAGATAAAACAATCCTGTATAATAAAAGAACTTCTGTAGATACTACCTCCTAAGATTTCAAGCTCAACTACAAAACTACAGTAATAAAAACCACATGTTATTGGCATAAAGCAGACAGATTGATTAATGGTGTAAGGAATTCTGGCATGTAGCAGTCACATGGTAAACCCAACATGGCACCTGTTGAACATGCTGTCGGTGTGGCTACATAAATCTGTGCCCACCCATTCTCTTCAAAGAAGATACCATGTGAAATATAGCCTCTCTTTCTTCTGCTTCTTTCCCTTATACCTGCTCAGCAACTCCCCTAAATAAACTCTAGTTGGCATCTGGTGGTGTGTATCTGTCTCATAGGCAAAACCAACATTTTGTCACCATAAATCAGATAGGCTCTTCCCTGGGCTTAGGTGCACATAGGCCAGGAGATCCTGATTCAGGGCTCACTACCAGGCCACCTTCCATCTGCCCTACTGCAGCTTGTTTGAACACCACTGGCCTCAATTGGTAAATCTTCCTTTTCCAGTCAGAGTAAATGTAAATTATTGTCTCAGGAAAAGACCAGATGGCTTTCCAGTAAGACTCCAGTCTTGAGAAGGACCACCCGTAGAGACAATCTGCATTGGTCACAGCTGTTCCTTCTCATCTGACACTCATTTCTCACTTTTCCTGCTATTGAAGGCCACCCAGATCCTTGGATCCTGCTCCCAGACTCCAAGGCTTTGTCCTAATGCACACCCTAGGTGCTGACAAGTGCCTGTTGTGGCTAGCATTGGGATTTTGGCCCACCCCTGAAAACTAAAGAGTTTTTAGGAGTGGCTAGCTTTGGTTCAGGCTTTGCCTTGATGCCTGTCCTAAGAACTGACAAGTTAGTGGTAACCAGCATTATTCCCCCGGAACCCCTTGTTGGCTAAGTGACAACCCAGATTTTGTGGTGGAATCTCTTCCCTTTGGGTCTTGATAACAGAGAATGAGCCAGCAAAAAAAGAAAATGTCTCTTCTTCCTCACCTCTAGGATGTGTTCTTGAGACTCTCAAGCCACTTAACCTTTTTGGCTTACCTAGATGCCACCAAGCTTATTCATTTTTGCACAAAGAAATGGCTTAAGTACTTCTTGGATAAATCAAAATAGCCACCTAACAGATCGCTGGACTGGGATATTTTACAGGAGCTAACTTTAGCAAGTATATGGGCAGATGTAAAGTGTTTCCCTATCTTTTTCCATGTCTCAGCTCTAAACCTATTTTTTTGGCTTTCTGTTCTAGCCCATCTGTTTCTAGCCACCCAAACAGATCCTTCTCTGGAACCTCGACCTTTCAAATCTCAATGCTCACCTGTAACTCCTCCAGCTTCTTTCTTTCTGGGAACTGCAAATCTGGTGCCTACAATTACTCTACCAGTCACTAGCTCTCATGCTCCTAAGAATCCTGATCCAGTTTTCCCTCTGCAGGAAGTGGCTAACATAGATGGGATAGTACAAGTTTATGCCCTGTGTCCTCTGACAAACTTCCTTAGGTTGAAAAGTTGGGCTGTTGAGGAGGTATGTTTGGGAACAGGCCAGAACTCATGCGGATGAGATTTATCAGACAAAATGCAGCACATTCCTCTGGGATCCAAGGCCATCTCAGATGTAGATACCCTATGAAATTACAATACACCAAGGTGGGTCTTAGCCAGAGACAATTTTGTGACCTGCTTACTGGCAAGTCTGTGTAGAGCTGCTCTGAAGCCTGTCTGTTTTGAAAAATGCAGCGGTTAGTACAGGATAAATAGGAAAATCAATTCAGTTTTTTAAATGCGTCACACATGCACTCTCACAGTATACTAACTTAGATCCTGAGAGCACTGAGGGAAAGCAACTTCTCATGACCCATTTTTTTACCCCGAGCTACTCCAACATCAGAGATAAACTTAGATATCTTAATAGGGAACCACTGACTCCACAGGCAGAAGTCTTAGTGATGGCTTTTAATGTGTGTCACAGGAGAGATGAGAAAACAGGCCAGGAAAGATACCTCTTGCTGGCCAAAGCTATGCAACTAGCTCTTTCCCCTCCTCCATGGTGAGCTGACCTAGACCTCCCAGTATGTGCTTTAAGTGTGGCCAGCTCAGCCACTGGTCTCTGCCCTTGCCCAGCTCCACGGAGGCTGTTCAAGCCTTGTCCTGGGTGCCATCAAGGGAAACATTCATCTAAGTGACTGTCCCCTGTTGTAGAATAGTCTCTAAATGTATTATTTCGAAAATAATCTTTTATTATCATTGTGAAAAAGTGAGTAAAATTTTGAACATTTATTTGATTAGACATTGTGGAAGAAAAAAATATTACTTTACTCAGATGTAATGATGTTATGGTCAGTAGGTGTCACAGTTGTGATCAGTAGTGGGAGCAGAGGTGCCCAAAGGGATTTTTTGGGCAGCCTTTGTTTTTTTTAACAAATATTACCAGTGTGGGCCATCGCAACTGGCTCGATCTGGTCTCTTAGATTTTTGGTTACTTGTTGTTCTCACTGGCTCTGCCAGGAGACCAGCACGGTGGCTGGGAGCAAGTCCTGAAATCAAAATAGCCAGCTGGCTCTGCTGCTGGGGGGACCCAGCTGGGTTCCGTGGAAACCACCCCACATTGGGCGCCATATGTTGTGGAACATTTTTTTGGGGGGGCCTGTTTGGGCCCAGAGGTTTGGGACCGGGGCCACGCGGCATTTGTCTCTCAAAGAAATGAATTACACACTTATATCTTTTAAACTGTTTGGCCCATGTCTCAAGCACATTATTAGCTAGCTCTTTTATCTTAATTCAACTCATTTCTATTAATCTACCCAACACGTGGCTCACAGCCAGTGGCTCACTTAAATTTTTATATGCTTTTTCTTTAAGAGACAGATAAAAGCTAACTAATTCCACCCTTTCCTACCTGCCTGCCCTCTAATTTTCCACCCACTTCTATGATACTGTGCCTAAGCCAAAACAGTTCCTTTATTTACATCATACAAAAAACATTTCCAACACAGTCCCCTGCAGTTGCATGAATTCAGTTTGTATTAAATGAGACTCTGACCCAAATATTAGGAGAAGGCTGAAATATCAGACAGAGGAAGCACCACAGTCAATTCTCACCCAGTTGTCTTGCAACTTCCTCAGCCTTGCTCCTGGTCACTTCTGCCTATTGCTTCTGCCAGTTGCTTCTGTTCTGCCTGGTTTCTATGAGCACTTATATACCCTATCCCATCCAGGTTAGGATTAAAGGTGTGAACTAATCTACTTTTAGCTAGTCTTGAATTCACAGAAACAGAGGAATTTCTATCTCAGGAGTTATGGGATTAAGTGTGCTTTAAGTGTGATCAGCTCAGCCAATGGTCTCAGCTCTTGCCAAGCTCCACATAGGCTGTTCAAGCCTTGTCCTGGGTGCCATCAAGGGAAACACTCTAGAGTTAGGAGGCAGCATCATTTGTCAATTAAAAAAGAAAACTTTTATTAACTAAAAAATAAAATTGTATAGCATTAGCAATTTTAAATTTTAAAAATTAGTAAACTTCTTTATAAATTATTAATTATCAAATAAGAATATCTATATTAATATTTGAAATTTGAAATAATTTAAAATGTCATCTTTTCCGTTCAACAAGCTATTCTGAAGAATTTATCAAGCATGTATGTTTCTAGACCTGCTGTGTATATTGAGAAAATATGTAACATTTTAAATCAAGGAAAATATTAAATTTTAATACTAAATATTATTTAGTATTAAATTCTAAATATAATATATAGTTATATTTATATAAAATATAAAATATATTTAGTATGAAATTCTAAATAATATTTAGAAAATACTAAATAATAATACTACTGTATATAAATTGGATTCTTGATTAGTTACTTTGATATTTTATTTTACTTTTTAAATATGTAATTTTTTAATAGTGACAACCTACATCAATTTTTTTTTGGCTATCTGTGACCCTTGAATTTAGGTTGAAGAAATGTTTGTATTATATGCTAGATAGTACTAAAAGTTTAATTTCAAACTTTTATTTTTGGTCTAAAGCATAGAATAAGCAAGTAAGAAACACTTTTAGAAGCAGTTTATATCTACATGAGTAATAAGCTAAATACAAATTATAGTATTAGTTATATTTCAATTCTCAGCTATATTTGACTATTCTTTTAATCCAAGTAATAATACCTTTTAGAAATGCCACTGACTTAAAACCTCCAAAATACAGAAAACTTTATTTTCACCAATATGCAAATTTGTGGGGGGGTTGTAAGAAAGTGGAAGAAGGTTAGTCCTTCAAATAACAGAGAAAAAAATTTAAAACTCTATGTTTTGTCACACCAAACTTCAGCATACTGACATTGTGATAATAATGTTAGTCACTGCTCCCCAGGGCTGCTGGTTCATGGCCTGACAGCTCCCTGCGTTCCTGGACAAACCGTGCTGCTCTTCACACCGGTTCTGTTTACTGAGCTTGTTCTTACTCTCTCTCTACTGAAACAACTATTCTATTCCATCATCCTAGCATCCTGCCTTCTTGTACATATGTGAAACTCAAAGAAGTATACCTGCCTATTGCTGTATGTTTTTGTCTCTGACAATTGCTTTCTCAAAATTGTAGTTATTCCAATGAGATATTTGTCAGTACATATATATGTGTATATTATAAAAATTATAAAAAGTATTTTAGTTTAACTAATATTATATCACATAGTCATTCAACAATAGCTTAAAAAGGAATGAAATTGTTCATCTAATATATAAGTATTTATACATATTTATTGAAAATAGATTTTTTTCATACAGTATATTCTGATTACTGTTTGCCTTCCTCAACTCCACCCAGTTCTGCTGCAACTTCTTTTCCACCCAGATTAAAACTATATCTCTCATTAGAAAACAGACATTTAAGAAATCATGGGGAGAAGAGTGAGTGAGTGGGAGGGGCAGAAGGGGAAAGGGAGTCTGAAAAAGGGATGTATGAATAAAAAATATGACTTTATTCATAATGAAAAAATGAAATGAAAAGAAACAAGTTAGAATAAGACAAAACAAAAAGAAGTTAAAGAAAAAGTACATGGAACACATATAAAGAGAGACACACATTCCTACACACAAGATTCCCATAAAAACACAAAAAAGAAGCTATAATATATATGCAAAGGACCTGTAAGTTTTTAAAAAATCCCCTGAGAAAACATTATGAGACAAAATAATTCCAAATAAGATACTGAATACAATACCTGGCAGTAAATGTTGGCCATTTACTGCCAGGTATGAGCCTACCTTTAAGAGTCATTTGTTTTCCAGTAACCCTCCTTAGAGAAAGCTATTTCTCATTTGCAAGGAGTTATTCAATGGACCTAGCTTTGGAGTCAGGGTGGTGGGGGTATGTGTCCACTTCTCTCAGCTCTAGAACCCCAGTGAAGACTTTGGAGGACACATGCACGCTGCCTCAGTTCCTCAGATTTTACATGTTCATGGGTAGTGCTATGTTAAAAAGGCTATTCTCTCTGGCCCTGACTTTCTTACTGTCTTCTCTTCTGTAGCTTCCCTAAGGACTGAGGGAAAACATGAAGCCTGAACCAAAATGTAAGCTATAGAGCCCCATCAACAGGGAGACTGTAAGAGTGTCAAAATTCTGGAATCTTACATAAAAAAGACTTAACTTACAATTCTGCCTGTGTTAAGAATTTGATTTTCTTTTATCAAATTTATTTAGATTCTCTAGGCACAGGTAAAAAGTTTCATTTTGTAGATTTCAAATAGTTCATTTTACAACCTGGTTCAAGAGATATTAACTACCAGTAAATGACAAAATACATTCATGAAATACAGGTAATTGTTTTGACACATTAAAGTTATTTTATGTACTTGGAAGAAAGATTTTTTTTCCTACTCCTGCAGATGGATTTATGTGTTTCTTATGGAGGGCCAAGAAATAAATGGTGATGTAAGTATGTTCCATCCTCTCTCTCTTCAGAATTATCTGGTAATTTTCTTAGATTAATAGCTGTTCTTATGGCCCCTTCATAGATTTTACCTTTTCTGTTTAGTGAGAGCTCTTCTCAGAGACCCTTTTACATCCTGGTTCCTTAAGCTGTATATTAATGGGTTGAGCATAGGTGTCACTACAGTGTAGAATACTGCAATGACCTTGCCACCAGCCCTGGAGGACTTTGACTGGGGTCTCATGTACATAAAAATTGCAGTTCCATAGAATAAGGTCACAACTGTCAGATGAGAAGCACAGGTGGACAGAGCCTTGTGCCTCCCAGAGGCTGACCGCATCCTGAGAACAGAAAGTAAGATCCGGGCATAGGAAACAATAATAAGAAGGAAAGGAATGAACACAATGATGATACTGAATACAAAAACCACCAGCTCAGTGAGTGAGGTGTCAGTGCAAGCCAGCCTCAGAACTGAAGGAACCTCACAGAAAAAGTGATTCAGGACATTGGGTCCACAATAGGGCAAACTCAAGGTAAGAACATTGATAATCATGGAACTCAGAAAGCTACTGGACCAAGAAATGGCTGCCAGTTGGACACAGGTGTTCTGATCCATAATAACAGTGTAATGAAGAGGGTGACAAATGGCTACATATCTGTCATAAGCCATGACACCAAGAAGAACACATTCAATCATTCCAAAGGAAAGTGAAAAGTACATCTGTGTAGCACAGCTGGCAAATGGGATTGTCTTCTTACTACCCACCATGTTTGAAAGCATCTGTGGTACATTTGTGGATGTATAACAGATGTCCAGAAAGGACAAATTAGTGAGGAAGAAGTACATGGGGGTTTGCAGGCGAGGTTCTATCTGGATAATAGTGATGATGATGATATTGCCAACCACTGACAATATATAGAAAAGCAAGAATACAAAAAACAGAACCAGCTGTATCTTGGGATCAGATGAAAGCCCCAGAAACACAAACTCAGTGACTGTGAAGTTTATTTTCATATGATCCATCGTCTCAGGCCACCTTCCTTTTACAGAATCAAGCACTCCCCCTGAAAACCAAGTTTCCAACTAGGCAGTATTTTAGTCCAGAGGTTTCAGAAAAATAAAGATCTCAGTGTTGGATGGTATCTTAGGTGCCTAAACTTTAGTGCAATTAGAAAGCTGCCTCTAACTTCTGGACAGAGTTTTCAGATGAGAATACAATGCCAATTCACAGCTCAATGTAATTAATTAGAATTATTTTCACAACTAAAAGAGAATTTCATTTTGCCAGCCAATGGTCACCCCATATTATATTTATACTCAAAATATTTTGCCATCAATCACCAACTTCAAAGAAATCTAATTCTGGTTTTTCTACAGCTAACAGGAAGGCCTGAGAGAATATCATTCACAGAGACAGTAATGAATGCCACTGCTCTGTGCATGACCTACTAATCAGTAAGTAAAATTAAGGTGGCAGCATATGCCACCTTAAAGTTAGCCTGCTATATCTTACAATGCACAGCTACCCTAACACAGAGAACAAAGGCTGAAAACCAGATAAAGTAGGCATAAGGCACACTGATATCTAGTTATTCTCAGTTCCTCACTTTTATGATGTATTATAAGAAATGGTCTAATTATGGTTATATGATAATAATAAACAATAAAAATAATAATTTATGAGTATTTAAATATTAAAATAATGTCTAAAAATTATGTAATAATAAAAAGCAATGCAAAAATAATCAAGTGCTAGTAATTCTAACAAAATATGATGCTACACCTACCTGGAATTCACATTTATGATTATAACCATTGGAAATAAATAACTTCACTGAAAAAAACATCCAAATATGTTAAAGCTAGTAGGACCTTTTCCTGAGAGCTTCTTAGGCTCTTTCTATTTGCCTGAAGGGGATGGATACACAGGGCTATATTGGGCGCATCTCATCCCAGCCCATTTATGAGCAAGAACTTAGAAATGTGTGAGATACAAAGAAATCTTAGCACAAACACATTGCTAATCATTTATCTATCCATTTTTCTACTCTGTTTTTATTTTCTAATCTTTTTTATTTCTTCCTTTTGAGATTATTTTGACACTTTGCATGAGAAGATGTCTGAAAAGTGATAGATACAATAAACACTCTTGGCTTTTTAAAAAATGTGTTGTCCATGGAAATATGTAAAGTATGAAGTTTTCTGGTTTCTGAGGAAATGGAACATATGCTCAAAAGTTTCTTCACAAAAATGTATTTCCAGGTCATGCAATGACCAATTATGCTGTAGTCTTTAGAGGTATTTAAATAAAATTTTTCAGGTTATTTAAAGTGATGCTAAGATATTTAGACTGTGAAGCCCAGGAACTAAACTAAGGATGGACTTGGAAAGTGCTAAGTTGAAGGTTTCTTTCACTTTAGCAATTGAAGTAAAGAGCATGAGGGTGTTTCCAAGTTCCTTTGCAGATCATCCAAAAAGCACTTAGACATTATATTATGAACAAGAAATGAGGGTGTGGTTGTTAGAAGTGACTGTAATGGTAATATATGACACCCATGGTTTCTCCAATAGATCAGAGTTTTCTATGTATAACAGTATGATGTTACATAATCAAGAGAATGGATGTCTACGGGTGCAGATCTGTAGAAGGTTTTCTTCACAAAAGTCTTCCCCATATGCCTGGTTTCTTCACTCACTGCCTGAGAAGTCTTGCACATTCATACTACCATTCTGTGCCTTCTTGAGATTTTCTTTAGAACAAGAGAAAAATATCTACTTCAAATATTTGATGTATAATATATAAAATAGATGATATAATAAATGCAGACATGAAACAAAGGTAGACATTAATCCTAAGTTTTCCATACATGAAAACTCATTATAAAATTTGTTAAAGTATGAAGGAAGCACATCTTCCAAATTCTTTATATAAAGCTAGAATTATACTTGTACAAAAATAAGACAAGCTCCTACTGAAACAATAGTTACAGACCAATCTCTGTGATTACTACACATACAAAAATTCTTCACATCCAATTTAAAGATCACATCAAATGCATTGTCCACAAAATTAAGCCTGCTTTATCTAAAAGATGTAGAAATGGTTCGATGTTTAAGAAACAATACATGTAATAAAACATGTAAATAACAAAGACAAAAATATCAGAAGATGCACAAATGGACTTTGTCACAATACAAAACCTCATGATAAAAATCCTTTCGAATATAGAAATGCAGGAAACATGAATGCAACATCAAATAAGCCTGAAGCCAACATTATATTAAATGGACAAAATCTGAAAGTCTCACTAAATATAAGACAAGAATATAAACTTTTTTTTCTTATCTCTAATTATTCCACATTAAAGAACCATCACATATACAGAAAAAGAATTATTGACAGCCTTAAAATTATAAAGAAAGACTAAGTTCTTGATACATGAGCCAGTTTAAATGACTTGTTTATATGATTTTGCTATTTATTAATAATTTTATGAGTTTTTAATTACAGAATATTTTGTGGAAGTACATACAATACACATGTATAGGCATAGACACATCAAATGTCAATGTATACTATGAAAATCATATCATATTTATAGTTTGAGATCTCTTGATATGTGTGATCACAATATTGGTAAATATAAACAACATTAATACTTTGGATAAACTTCTAAACACTCTAGTTTTGCAAGTGCCAAATAATAGGATAATCACTTAATTCTGTCTTGTGCACATGTTTCTCTACAAGCATCTTCAGTCACTTAATGTCTTCCACTGCTATAAGCATCTATAAATCATGCAATTGCAGAACTATTGTGGATATATTTCAACTCTCTATGTGAACACAGTTGTGCCTCTTTCAAAAGGGAAAGGCTGAAGTACTTTTATAAATAAGCCTAAAATATATGATGTAAAAAATTATAAAAATAAGTATAAACTTTAAGGGTTGTTGTAAATTCTTGTAGATTTTATATAGGCATCACTATCAATACTTAGTCAACTATATGACTTCCAGTTACTTCATAGGGCAATAGCCACAGTGGCCAAATGTGTTCTTTTAACATGCCTACTTCAAAAATATTTATACATTAGGCATGATTTCTGTCTTGAAATGACCAAGGCTTTGCTGACAAACTATTTTATGACTACTCTTTGATGAGCTCTATTGTGGTGTGTGTGTGTGTGTGTGTGTGTGTGTGTGTGTGTGTGTGTGTGTGTGTACTCAGCAATGATTAGCTTTGGATTTCTAAGAGCTCATTAACTTTTTTGTTATCTTCATCCAGCCTATGGCTTAAAATAAGCACTATTAAATGCTGTTAAACTTTAATAAATTCTTGCTTTTTTCCTATATTACTCTTGATCTTAGGTAAAGAATAAACCTATTTTTATAATAGGCAAGATTTACTAAATCTATGTACTTAAGAAAAAAATTTACTTACCATGAGCAAGTTTGCTTAATACTCAATTTTCTAATACCATTAAGAAGCACTTAAGGATGTCATCATATTTAGAAATAAGATTGTGTAGCTAAATTATAATTTTTCTAAGTAAGATCCATTTTTATTATATATACAAGAAAATTCACCATTTATCCACATAAATTATGTGAAGAAAAATAAGAACAGGTAACAAAATGCCTGAATATTCTTACAATGAGCTAGAAAAGTCATGTGTCCCATCGTAAGTTCAACAACAAAATCTAATTTTTAAAATATAGATGATTATACATGAAGTTCAAATATACAATAACTCAGTATGTTTTCTGATATAATCAAGTTGTTTATTATATATATTTGGTTGTTTAATGGTGGACATCAGGGATATTTGATTTTTTGTTAGCTATTTTTTTCCAAAGATAATTACTCAAAACAATATATTGTAGTAATTAAAAGAGAAAGTTCTGAAGAAAAAGACAAGAATATAAATTATGAGCCCAATATTTTGTACCACATCATTTGGCAAGCTGAGTTTATTCTTGTCTTATGATAAGTGAGAGATATTAATTTATTAGATGATATAGATATCATTGCAAAGTAAGTTCAGAAGTTTAACACAACATTTAAAATTGGACTTCAAAAACCTTAGCAAATAATGTTTTACAGAAACCAGGTTGACTCAATTTGCTACAATATTGTTCTTTTTATGATTATTTGTTTAAAGACAGAATCTCATGTGAATTGGTCTATCTTTAAGCATCATGTATAATGAGTTTGGCCTGGAACCCTTGATCCTTGTCTCTCTAGCTCTCAAGTGCTGCAATGACAGGCACACACTACTGCATGGAAATTGCTAAATCTAAATCCAATATAATAATATTATTAATGATTAACATAGTATTATAAAGGCATTTAAAGTCTACTTTGCCTCATACAAGTTTTGTTGCCAAAATGTATGCTTTCTTTTCATGGGTCATCAATTCCTCAAAACTAAACTTTATTGTTAGAAATAAAATAGGAAACTCAAAATAGTTTAAGGACTAAGAAATAATAGAGATTGCCTAATAAACATTTATAAATATAAAGAAAGTTAATCTATTTTAAAAATAATTTTCTAATAAATTTGTTATTGACATAAAAACTATGCTGGAAAAATAATTACCATAATAATACTGTTATAAGTGCTTAAAAGTTAGATATGAATGCTAGTTTACTACTTTCTAGGAATTGACTTCATGTATTATCTTGAATGAATATTAATGTGTAGAAAGAAAAGTGGAAAATGTGAATATCAAGGGTTCTGAGGAAGAACTTAAGTCATCAAAAGTACCTGCAAAATACATTTAAACAACTCTTGATGTTAAATGATAGAGGTAACTTTCCCAATGACAAACATTTTCTTTACTGAACAGAAAGAAATTCTGACTTTATTGTTGCCTACTATGATCTTTACTACAGTTGTAAATACATAAATTTCATCTTCATGATATCTCACTTTAAATGCAATAATATTGAACATCAGCGATGTATAATTTTCTTAGAGGATTATCTAAACATAGGTAATAATATAGTTTATTCCTAAAAATCACACTAATTATTGATTGTAACCATTATAATTATTAATTTTATACTTCAAAATCTACTGTAACTTAAACTATAGATAAAATGTGCCCCAGATCATAAGAAATGCATGCAAATAAACTATGTTGTACCTGTATTCTTCACCTGTAAACACAGACAAAAACCTTCAATGGACAAAGCTGATGAAATTTATATTGAAGTAAGTACAATTTCACAGAAGTAAATTTGTAATGCTATTACTAATAGAATGCAGCTCGACAATTTTATATAATGAAAGAAAAATATAATATTGCACACAATTTCTAAATCATCTGATTTCTTTATCATATTAGGCAACCTACTGATTTTAAAATTCTTAAGGGAAAATGTCCCAGAACAGTAATTAAAATTTAATTATCTGTACTGAGGAAATCCTGGATAACGTGTATATTTATTGTCCTTCTCTTAGATATTTGTGCACATAATTTGCATAAATTTTTTCATTATCAGTATATGATTATTAACCCTTCAATCTCTATTGTTCTAGGACAAGAAACCTAGCACATATTTAAAAGTTCAATACTGTATAACTGTCAGAAATAATTTATGTAGCTGTGAATTAATCTAAATATGTGAAATAGGTTCTCAAAGAAATAAGTAATTATGAAATGATCAAAGAGTGTTTTTTCTGTACTATTCAATACTACATACAGTAAGCAGGTGATTGTGTATTATATAAACAAATGGAAATGTCAAAATGAAATTCATCATTTTGTACAATGACCATAAGATAAGTTTAAACTTAAGGGGGTGCATACACAGTAACAGCAATACCTAAAAATTACATATCAAGGTGAAGATCAACTTTATGATGTCTATGACCCTAACATACTTTCTATTTATTCACATAGTAGAAATAAAATTATATTTATTTATAAGCACAGCAGTTCTAGATTCACTTCTTATTGCACAGCAGCTGAACCTTGTTTAAAGAAACATCAGGGCTTTCACTCAATCCTACAAGCTGTGAGTCCTCAGACAGCATTTTGCTTTCAAGAGAGCCAGATTCTTTTGACTCTGTATTTTTTCCCACCCTAATAATTGTTTATAAAGTACAATGTATTATATATTTATTTAACCATTTTCTAGTATACTTACCCACTCAGAATTGTTTTGTGTAAAATATATCAGAATTTGATTATTTTATCAATTTTTGTCACACAGCCCATTATTATCTACTGGGAAATTCTAAAATGCATTGTATCTTTAAAATGAATTTTCTTCTCTAAGGAAACCTCTTCCTCATTGATCAGCACTTCTTTTTCCCCTATTTCCTTTCCTCCACACATTGCTCAAAGTCTCTGACAAAGATCTTTCTGCCCCTGTTTTGATAAGTTCAACTATTAAAATTCTTTACATGAATGAGATCATGGAGTATTGTATTTCTCTGCCTAGTGCATTTCATTTATCACAATATTCTCAAGTTCTACCCAAAATACTATGAGTGACAGAAATTTATGGTTTTGTATGTGCTTTTTTATTGTTTAGTTGGGTATTTTTTGATTTATTGGTGCATTTTTTATGGTTTTAATTATTTGTTGTTAATGAGAGAGAGAGAGAGAACATTAAGTTGAATAGGCAGAGAGGTGAGGACAACCTGGGAGAAGTTGGAGGAGAGAAACAAGCAGATCAAAATATATTGTATAAAAATTCTTCTCAATAAAAAAGTGATTCTGTGAACTGTCCACTTTGAAAAGGATTGTTCTTAGACTGGTACTGCAGGGAGGTGACAAGTTAAGAGATGTGGTTAGGAGAAAGGTTTCAGGCCAGAGCCACATCCTCCTTCTCCCCACACCTGACCCATGCTCTATTGGATCACCAGATCCCAAAGCAAGAGAATGAGCCAATAATTCATGACACCCCCATACCCTCTGTCTTTATAAGCTGGTGAAAGAAAGAAACTTGCATTTAACTGAGTTAGTATCACAGGCATAATATAAATCTTCCAAATGTCTATGTAGAGAACTACACAGACTTTTTCGGATGGATTAAGCATTAGTTTTAAGATAATTCCTGGAGCCTCAGAGTGTCACCAAGTTTCAGTATCTGAGTAAGGTACCAGTATATGCAGAGGTATGGCAGGCCACAAAATAAAAAGACATCCCAATCCACCTCATGGAGATCAGTGATGTTCTGAGCCTGCCTGATCTGAGTGTTCAGCTGACAAAGGCATGATTATCAGCAACTGAAGGAAACTATGCCCTATTTACTAAACCATGGTGTACACACTTATGCAGCAAGAAATATAACTGAAAGCCAAGAAGCACCCTTTACTCCAAAATAGTGACTCCTTCATCCTTGTCAATCCTTCATCCTTGATGACTAAAGGCCAGCTAAGGAGAGGAGCTGTGCCTTCTGCCTTTCCATTTAGCCTGCTTGTTGTGTTTGTGCAGCAGCCATGAAGAATGCTGTAGATGGCTGATGACCTCAGTTCAATCCCTGGATCTCATGTAAAGGGATACAAAGAGAACTGATGGTACAAGGTTGTCCTCTGACCTTGACACATGCATCATGGCATGTGCTACCATATATAGTATGTATAAAATAAAATAAAATTACAATAATAAAAAGGTAGTTCTGAGGACTGATTCAGTTATTTATGCATTCAAGGTAAAAAAAATACCACTGAACTATTTCCTCAGTGTTGGTGCAAATATTTTGATTGTAAACATACTGTGACCTATAACTGGAATGAGTACATGTACATATATGTACCTCAGTCTATGGAGAGAAATGCAAAGACATGTCTAATGAAAATTTGGACATAAAAGTTCAAATAATTACAGAGCAGTTTCATGTCTACCTAGGCTATTGTATTGCAGATTCTACATTTTGCTCCTCATTAACCAATCAAGTTTCTTATGTTGCTGAAATTGTGAAGTGGAGATAATGGTGGTGTACTCAAGAATTCTCAAAAGCATTACAAAGCACTGTGTTCTGATGATTCAAACAAGATAAATTTATTTTCTTATAGTTTAGACAAAGGAAATCCAACATAAATGTACCTTTGGAGTCAAGCTTTGGTGAGAACTTCAGAGTTTAAGAATACCTACTTTGTTCATTTTTTTATAATTGATTTTCCTATACTCACATGTAGTAATTATACACAGTAATGAAATATAGCATGATAGTTCGCTGCACACATAACATGATTTGATAAGACAGGGTAATTTGGCATGTATTAGTTGGGGCTTTAAGAAACAGAACCAAAAGATTGAAGTAATATGTCTATATATTAGTAAGGGACATTAAAGTGTCTTGCAGTCTGTGTCTAACTAGTGCAACACTGACTATACCCTGATGAAAAGGTCAGAATTTAGAAGTTTTCAGTGCACAAAACTAGATGTCCCAATCTAATACAAGAATCCAAAGAAGGTCCTAGAAACCAGTTTTCAATCCACATTGAAATAATTTTTCTTTGTTTGTTCTGATTTTTATTTATTTTTGAATAAAGACTCATTTTTTTTATCCATGTATCCCCTTGTTCAAACTCCCTTCCCCCTCCTGCCCCTTCCAGTCACTCCCTCTTCTCCCCATCTTCTTATCTTCTCCACAGCAAGGGTAGGAGGTCCCAAGGTGCCAAGGTGGCTTAGTTCAGTATCCACTCCAGACAAGTCAGATTTCCTCATACTAATATCAAGACTGGGTCAGGTGTTCCTCTGGAGGTAAAGGGTTCCAAGGTGCCAGTCAAAGGTGCTTTGGATCCCAAGCTGTTCATTGGTTCTGGTTTGCAGCTTGGGTGTGTTTTGCTTTTTATTTAAAGTCCACTACTGAGTGAGCATATCCCCTGCTTATCTTTGTGGGTTTGTGATATGTCACGCAGGATGATATTCTCCAAATTTTAGGATATCATTTTTCTTACTGCTGTGTAGTACTCCATTGTGTACATGTAACACAGTTTGATAATCCATTCTTCACTTGAGGGGCATCTATGTTTTTTTTCCGGGCTCATGCTATTACGAATAATGTTGCTATAAACATAGTTGAGCTAATGATTTTGGATTAAGAATGTGCATCTTTAGGTTATATGCCCAATTTAGGGTATTGCTGGGGCCTTTGAGAGACTGATTCTCAGTTTTCTGAGAAACTGCTTTACTGCATTCCAGAGTGGCTGAAAAAACATACACTCCCACCAACAATGTAGGAGTGTTCTCCTTGCTCTGCAACCTCTCCAGCATAGGCTGTCATCTGTGTCTTTTATCTTAGCCATTCTGACAAGTATAAGGTGGTATCTCAAAGTTGTTTTGATTTGCATTTCTCTGATGGCTAAAGATGATGAGCACTTTTTCAAGTGCCTTTCAACAATTTGTAATTCTTCTGCTGAGAATTCCATTTTTAATTCTGAAGTCCATTTATTAATTGGGTTATTTAAGGACTTGGGCTCTAGTTTCTTGCATTCTCTATATATTTTAGAGATCAGTCCTCTGTCACTTGTAAGAATGGTGAGAATCTATGGTCCCACTGGCCCAATAATGCTTGGATCAGTCTTCACTCCCAGCCAAATCCAGTTTTGCTTCCCCTCCCTCAAGAGTGAGTCAGGTGTTCCTATAGATGGACTGGGCTTTGAAGGGTCAGTCCAGGGTGTTTCTGATCCCAAGCTGTTCAGTGGTTGTGGTTTGCTGTTTGGGCATGTTTGGCTTTTTTTCTTGTTTGTTTGTTTAGAGACCACTAGTGAGTGAGTACACCCCCTGCTTATCTCTCTGAGTTTGTGATACTTCGCTCAGGAGGATATTCTCCAAATCCATCCATTTGCCTGTGAATTTTAGGATATCATTTTTTCTTACTGCTGAGTAGTATTCCATTGTGTAGATGTACCACAGTTTGTTAATCCATTCTTCAGTTGAGGGACATCTAGGTTGTTTCCAGGTTCTTG
>PVIH01013513.1:0-11766 GCA_004025045.1 Sigmodon hispidus
ACTGACCCTTCAAACCCCAGTCCATCTATAGGAACACCTGACTCACTCTTGAGGGAGGGGGGACAAAACTGGATTTGGCCGGGAGTGAAGACTGATCCAAGCATTATTGGGCCAGTGTGACCATAGGACTGTCTGCTCCCTGCCAAGGGAGGGGATGGGGAGTTGCAGAGAAGAAAAATGATCAGATGTGGTGGGAGGGAGAAGAGACCTTCAATAAGGATATACAGGGATGGAAAAAAAATTCAGAGGGAAAGCTGAACACAAAGAAAATATATGTGTAGTAATCTTATTTGCATTTCCACCCTTGATAAGCCATGCTTATGATTATTATCCTCTGTATAGTTATTGTTAACTCTTCGGCATTTTTTTTAAAATTCTTTTTACTTTTTTTTTTGATAAATACAAAATAAAGAAGAAAAAAAAATTCAGAGGGAAAGCTGAACACAAAGAACATATATGTGTAGCAATCTTATTTGCATTTCCACCCTTGATAAGCCATGCTTATGATTATTATCCTCTGTATAGTTATTGTTAACTCTTCTGCATTTTTAAATTCTTTTTACTGTTTTTTTTTATAAATACAAAATAAAGAAGAAAAAAAAAAAGAAAAAAAAAAAAGAAAACCAGGAATTGAGCAGTACCAGGCTGGTAGGGAAACTGTACAATGACCCTGAGTCTGCTTCCTTCTGTGTGATCTAAAAACTCTGCCACCACAACTGAAATCCAGGCAGCTTTCAGGCAAGGAGGACATGCTGCTTTCTTTTGAGTTCATCTCTAAAATCTGCATATGGTACCTCTGTTCTAATCCCATTACAGATGCTCATCCAATTGTATAAAAAGATAAAAGTAACAACAGAATCAAGGTCAATGTTGCTAAAGGGTCCTAGTGTAGGCATCAAAGAATGTGAAAGGTTCACATATATTTGAATGCTTGGATCTTAATGATGGAACTGTTTGGGAAGATTTAGGAGGTGTGTCCTTATTGGAGGACATATGTCACTGGAGATGAGCTTTGAGGTTTCTAAAGCTTACATGGGCTCAGAATCTCTCTCAGCCTCCAGTTTGTAGAATTGCTCCAGCACCATGCCTTTCTGTCTGTTGTCATGCCCTCTGCCATGGTGATCATGGATTCATCCTCTGAAGCTGGATATAAACTCCTAATTAAATACTTTCTTTTATAAGTTGTGTTTGGTCATGTTGTCTCTTTATAGCTAGAGAAAAGTACCTAATACATAGGACTTAATGGATTTATATTTTTGTCCTCTGTGGTGGCTAATTTTCTGTATAGGTACAATGGTTTTAATGATAAATGCTCCCATAGTCTTAGGCATTTAAATTCTTGGTCCCTAGTTGGTATGTCTGTTTGGGGAGGCTTAGGAGTCATGGTACTGTGATGGAAGCATGTCACTGGTTGGAAGGCAATATCTTAAAGACTTCTGTGACTTTTTAATTTGTTCTCTGTATCCCGTTTGTGATTTGAGACATGAGCCCTCAGCTATCAGCTTCCTGCTCCACTCACCATGTCTTCTGGTTCCCACACTTCCATGCCATGATGGCCACAAAATCTAGAACTGCAAGCCTGAAATAAATTCATCTTTATAAGCTGCCTTATTATTTTTTTCATAGCATTAGAAAAGTAACTAACACAGAGGTAGTGACATCTCTCTGAATAGCGTGACCCCGTGTTGTCCAAGGCATAGTGGAACGTAGGTGGCTTCGGACAGCAAAGATCCAAAGTTCAGTATGGTGTTGTAGAGACATCAGCTTCTTATGGTGGTGCCTTGTTGTTCTTTATATTGTTATATTTATTCTTGCACTGGTGCCTGCCCATTGCAATGGAGGGGCAGGTGAGCAAGTTTCAGCCCCTGGCCCACACAGGGAACTTGTCCCAGAGGTCAGAGCCACAGTCTCAGATTTGACCTCATAGACAGACCTGCCCTTGACCATGGCTGAGAGAAGCCTTCCCCAGGAATTACAGGGGACACATCACAGATGCCCAGGTCCCACCTTCAAGGCAGGCTGTATCATCACAGAGAGACAGACATTACTCTGAACAGCTTGACCCCATGGTGTCCAAGGCAGAGTGGGAGCAAGGTGGCTTCAGACAGCGAGGATCCTGTGACCTGACCAGAGCAAAAAATCATGCAGACTCCAGAGCAGACAGGAGACACGCAGCCCCTGTAGTTACAACCAATGAAGATTTCACTAAGTCCTGACTAGAATGAACTAAAGAAGCAATGGGCAGGCACCAGTGCAAGAATAAATATAACAATATAAAGAACAACAAGGCACCACCATAAGAAGCTGATGTCTCTACAACACCAAGACCTGAACAGAGCAATGAAGAGGAAACAGAAGGAAACAACAATACAAATACCCTTATGAAGATTATAGAAGCATTAAAAGATGATATAAAAAACTCCCTTAAAGAAATAGAAAAAAATAAAAAATTGGAGGAGATGAACCTTGAAAGAAAACCAAGAAAGAGAAATCCAACATATGAAAGCATCATTCCAGGAACTAAAAGTTGAAATAGAAACAATAAAGAAGGCACAAAATGGAACAAAGGATGAAATAGAGAATCTGAAGAAATGATCTGGAAATACAGATACAAGCATAAGCAATAGAATCCAAAACATGGAAGAGAGAATCTCTAGAGTGGAAGACTCAATGATGGAAATAGATAAATCATTCAAAGCAAACCCCAAAACCAAAAAAGCCATAACATAAAACATTCAGGAAATTTGGGACACCATGGAAAGACCAAATCTGAGAATAATAGAAATAGAAGAAGGAGGAGAATACCAGCTCAAAGGCCCAGATAATGTATTCAATAAAATCACAGAAGAAAACTTTCCCAATCTAAAGAAGAAAATGCCTATAAAGATACAGGAAGCTTACAGAACACTAAATAGAATAGATGCCCTAAAAAAAGTCTGCCTGCCTTATCATAATTAAGCCACAAAACATACAGAACAAAGAAAAAAACATTAAGAGCTGCAAAGAAAAAGAGCCAACTTACCTATAAAGGCAGAACCATCACAATAACACCAGACTACCCAATGGAAACAATGAAAGCAAGAAGATTCCAGAAGCTATACAAACACTAAAAGAACATGGCTGCCAACATAGACTACTATATACAGAAAAACTATTAATAACCATAGGTGAAGTAAGCAAGAGATTTCAGGACAAAGACAAGTTGAAACAATATCTATCCACAAATCCAGCACTACAGAAAGCACTTGAGGGAATACTCCAACCTAACGAACCCAGATATATCCATGAAACCACAAATAATTGATAATCCCACAGAAGAAAAACCCTAAGAAAAGAAATATACACAAACTATCACCAAAAATAACAGGAAGTAACAATCAGTGGTCATTAATATCCCTTAACATCAATGGACTTAATTTACCTATAAAAAGACACATCCTAACATGATGGATACAGAAGCAAAAGCCAACCTTCTGCTGCATACAAGAAACACACCTCAACTCCAAAGACTAACACAAGCTTAGAATAAAGGAATGGGAAAAGATTTTTCAATCAAATAGCCCCCAGAAACAAGCTGGTGTTGCTATATTAATATCCAATAAAGTAGACTTAAAACTAAAATCAATCAAAAAGAGACCAGGATGGATATTATTTATTCATCTCTGGAAAAATCAATCAGGATGAGATCTCAATTCTGAATATTTATGCCCATAATAAAGGGACACCTTCATATGTAAAAGAAACACTACTAAAGCTTAAACCCCACATCAAATATCACACTCTAACAATGGGAAATATCAATACCCCACTTTCACTCTTGGATAGGTCAACCAGACAAAAAAATCAACAAAGAAATAAGGGGTCTATCAGATGTTATGATATAAATGGACTTAATAGATATTTACATTCCATTCAAACACAAAGGAATATACATATTTCTCAGCACCCCATGGAACTTTCTTTAAAATAGATCACATATTTGGTCATAAGGCAAATATCAATAGTTACAAAAACTGGGAATAACTCTTTGTATCATACCAAAAGACCATGGCCTAAACTTAGAATTCAACAACAACAAAAATCACAGAAAGCTTAGAAACTCATGGAAACTGAACATCTCTACATTGAACCACCTCTGAGTTAGGGAAGAAGTTATGAAAAAAATTAAAGACTTTCTATAATTTAATGAAAATGAATCTGCAACACACCCAAACATATGGGACATAATAAAAGCAGTCTTAAGAGGAAAATTCATAGCACTAGATGCCTATATGAAAAAACAAGAGAAAGCTCACGCAAGAGACCTAACAACTCAGCTGAAGGCTTTAGAATAATTAGACGCAAACTCACCCAGAAGGAGTAAACCATGGGAAATAATCAAATTTAGGGCTAAAATCAGCACAATAGAAACAAAGAGAACATTACAAAAACAAAACAAAACAAAAAACAATGAAGCAAAAAGTTGGTTCTTTGAGAAAGCCAACAAGAAAGACAACCCTTATCCAAACTAAACAAAAAGCAGAGAGAGACTATCTAAGGCAACAAAATCAGAAATGAAAAAGGGGGATATAACAACAGACCACCCAGGAAATTCAGAGAATTATCAGGTCATACTTTAAAAATCTATACTCTACTAAAATGGACCCCCCCCAAAAAAAAATTCAACAGCTTTCTGGACAGGTACCAATTACCAAAATTAAAGAAAGAACAAACTGAAGACCTAAGCAGATCTATAACACCAAGGGCAATTGAAGCGGTTATTAAAAGTCTCCGAAATAAAAAACACCCAGACCCATATGGTTTTACTGCAGAATTCTAACAGGCATTCAAAGAACTATTACCAATACTCAACAAAATGTTCCATACAGTGGAAACTGAAGGAATGCTACCAAAATCTTTTTATGAGGCCACAAACACTCTGATACACAAAGTACTCAAAGATGCAACAAAAAAAGAGAATTACAGACCAATCTCCCTGATGAACATTGATGCAAAAATACTCAACAAAATTCTGGCAAACCAATTACAACAACATATAAAAAAGTTGTCTATCATGATCAAGTAGGCTTCATCCCAGAAATGCAGGAATGGTTCAAGTATAAATGTCTTCCATCATATAAGCAAATTGAAAGAAAAAAACACATGATCATCTCCTTAGATGCTGAAAAAGCCTTTGACAAAGTCCAACACTCCTTTATGATAAAAGTCCTGAAGAGATCATGAATACAGGGAAAATTCCTAAGTATAATAAAGTTGATTCACAAGAAGCCAATGGCCAACATCAAGATAAATGGAGAAATTCAAAGCAATCCCACTAAAAACAGGAACTAGACAAGGCTGTCCCCTCTCCCCTTATCTACTCAATATAGTTCTTGAAGTTTTAGCCAAAGCAATAAGAGAATGAAAGGAGATTAAGGGGATACAAATTGGAAAAGAAGAAGTCAAACTATCCCTATTTGCAAACGATATGATTGTATACATAAGTGACCTACAAAATTCTACCAGGGAATTTCTACAGCTGATAAAAACCTTCAGCAATGTAGCAGGATACAAGATTAACTCAAAGAAATCAGTATCCCTTCTATACACTAAAGATAAAACGGCTGAAAAAGAAATAAGGGAAACATCACCCTTTATAATAGCTGCAAATAGCATTAAATATCTTGGTGTAACTATAACAAAAGAAGTAACAGATGTGTTTGACAAAAACTTTAAATCACTGAATAAAGAAATTGAAGTGGATATCAGAAAATGGAAAGACATCCCATGCTTCTGGACAGGTAGGATCAACATAGTAAAAATGGCAATTCTACCAAAAGCAATTTACAGATTCAATGCAATTCCTATCAAAATCCCAACACAATTTTTTACAGACCTTGAAAGAACAATACTAAATTTTATTTGGAACAACAGGAAAGGCAGGATTACCAAAACAATTTTGCTCAACAAAAGAATCTCAGGAGGCATCACCATCCCTGACTTCAAGTTATACTATAGAGCTACAGTATTAAAAACAGCCTGGTACTGGCATAAAAATGGACTTGTGGATCAATGGAATTGAATTGAAGACCCAGATATTAACCCACACACCTATGAATACCTGATTTTCAACAAAGATGTCAACAATATTGAATGAAAAAAAGATAGTATCTTCAACAAATTGTGCTGGCATACTTAGATGGCATTATGTAGAAAATTGCAAATAGATCCAAGCCTATCACCCTGTCAAAACTCAAATCAAAGTGGATCAAAAATCTCAACATAAAATCATCTATACTGAACTTGATAAAAAAGAATGTGGGAAATATCCTCCAATGCATTGGCACAGGTGACCACTTCCTAAATATAACACCAGTAGCACAGACATTAAGAACAGCAATCAAGAAGTGGAATCTCTTGAAAGTGAGAAGTTTCTGTAAGGCAAAGGACACACTCAAAAAAAAAAATAAAAAAGAAAGAAAGAAAGAAAGAAAGAAAGAAAGAAAGAAAGAAAGATGACAGCTTACAGAATGGTAAAGGATTTTTACCAACCCTACAAGTGCCAGAGGACTGACTGATCTCTAAAATATATAAAGAACTCAAGAAACTAGAGCCCAAAATCCTGAATAACCCAATCAAAAATGGGGTTCAGAACTAAAAAGGAAATTCTCAGCAGAAGAATTACAAATGGCTGAAAGAAAGACACTTGAAAAAATTTCTCAACATCTTTAGCCATCAGAGAAATGCAAATCAAAACCACTTTGAGATACCACCTTATACCTGTCAGAATGGCTAAGATCAAAAACCCAGAAGACAGCCAATGCTGGAGAGATTGTAGAGCAAGGGGAACACTCCTCCATTGGTGGTGGGAATATAAGCTTGTTCAGCCACTCTGGAATGCAGTATGGTTGTTTCTCAGAAAACTGGGAATCAATCTCCCCAAGGATCCAACAATACCTCCATTGGGCACACATTTATACCCCAAATCATTAGCTCAACTGTGTTCATAGCAGTATTATTTGTAGTAGCAAGAACCTGGAAACAACCTAGATGCCCCTTAACTGTGGAATGCATTAACAATCTGTGGTACATCTACACAATGGAGTACTACTCAGCAGTAAGAAAAAATTATATACTAAAATTTGCAGGCAAATTGATGAATTTGGAGAATATCCTCCTGAGTGAGGTATCACAAACCCAGAAGGATAAGCAGGGGATGTATTCATTCTTTACAGGATTTTAAGCAAAAACATTCTTTTTTTCATTGAAAGATGACGGATGAATAAGGTGTTTTAAAACACACACATACACAAAAGAAAACTCCTGGTTTGTATGTGTAGAAGGACTGCTTAGCAGAAATTTGTGGTGTCCATAGTACATCCATGGGCATTAGCTGTGACCTACTGTGCTTTCTTTATCTGTAGCTGAGCCTAACTTGGCTTGAGAAGCTTTAGATTTTATTTTTTATATTTCATGTATTTTAGAGAAAAGAGAAGTTTTATTACTGTATTTTTTGTTATCTATTCTGAATGTTGGGCTTTTTTGTATAGTGTTTGATATTGATTTTCAAAAAACAATAAAAAAATAACTAACACAGTGAGTTTGATTTGACTTAGGAATGCTAGGTAACTATGGAACCTTGTTAAACTCAGTTCAAGGAAGCTTTGTGAATGACCCCACCTTTCTAAGAAAGAACAAATTTAAGAGTTATAGGATATTCATTGTCCAGATATCACTGTCAGTAGAACCTAATCTCAAACTGTAACTTTTCATTCCAATATCCTGGGCTCCCCCTGAATTCACATCTACTCAAAACATCAGAACAAGACATCATTTGAAAAAAGGTCTTTGCAGATATAAGAAGTTTACTTAAGATGAAGTCTTAGAGAATTGGGTGGCTGGACCTATAGTCTAATATTCATACTGTCTTTGTTAGAAGCAAAGACACTCAGATACTAAAGAAGAAAGACCACATGATGATGAAGGCAGAAACTGGATGGCTTCATCTACATATACCAACAAACATAAAGCCTTGATAGTAGACACTGGAAGCTAGAAAGAGGGAAGAAAAGATTCTTCTCTGCAGCCTGCAGGGGGCATATGCCTTTGCCAACAGCTTGGTTCAGACACCTGGTCTCCCAGCCTGATTAAGAACAGATTTCTGTTGTGTCAGCCACTGTGTTTGCACAATGGTCCTGGGAGACAGCATATCAGCTCTCTGAAACATGGTCCTGTCTATGTTCTGACCAGTCCAGCATGCCAATATGGACAGAGTTATTCAGAATGCTGGATCTGCAGGGATACAGGGGAAATGACAGACCAAGGTGGGACTGCAGAGCAAGGTTTATAATCCCAGATATGTGTCTGAGTCAGGAGGGCTACCAGTTCAAGGCGTGTCCAGACTACAAGTGAGTTCCAGCATAGCCTGTGTTGTGCCACATGCCTACTTGCCACTTTTATTGATATACTGAATCCCTATCCTCTTGTCTCACATCACTTTCCCAAACCTGCAAATTCTGCAAATGCTTTCATAAGTGTCTGCCACATAAAAATTCAGGACCGTCTCTAGTTCAGTCCTATTTTAGAAACCAAATTAATTTACATAGTGTATCAAAGTAAGGATCCCATGAAGTCTGGAAATTCAGTGGTAGACAGTATCTCCACAGCTTAAGTTGCCTTCAAAGTCACAGATGTACACTCTCTCTTTGGGGATGGATTTCCACTCCCATGGCCTACTATTAGCTGTGTCCTGAATAGTTCCTTCCAAAGGATACCCAGATCTCTTCTCCCATTGCCCCCATGGAGCAAATCAACTCCTGGTATACCTTCCAGGATTTCCTTTCAACCATGCTTTATTCCCAGGCACAAATGAGCAGAGATAATTTATTATGTCCTGTTCTATGTGCAGGGCTGAGAGTACTCAGCACTCTGTAAATACTGAGTTGGGAGAAATGTGCCAAAGCATAAAGTTGCTTGACAGACTGGAGAGCGAGGCATCTCTTCCTGCCAATCACAATGGTGGTCTCACGTTACTATAGACATTCTGATGATGATTCTAATGACATTCTTTCCAACATGCCTTAACATACATGATCTCATTCATTTTTATGATCAAAGTAGCAGAATAAAAAATGTCCACAGCTAAGATGAATCTGAGCCTTATTTCTCTCTACTAGCTTATGAACATGAGTAGTAAGTATGGTGTCTTTAAACCGAATCTAAAAGATAATAATGCAAATGATATTGATGACTCTAAATGTATGCAAAAGTGCATTGTAAGATAAAGGTCTCCTCTAGACCTTAACTTTCCTTTTGTCCTTTTACTATGTCTGGTTCTAGTTCCCAATAGGAATCTTAGAATGGTGACAACTTACTGATGTCTGTTCTTGCTTGGTCTCACAGATAGTAAAGGTGTTTGAGCATGATTTGTTGAATGAGAATATGAACTTTTAGCAGATATGGTCCTTTGGACTTTGTTTTATATCCCTCTTTTTGGTGAAAATCCTTAATGTACATTTGGATTTCTTTCTCTAGTTGTGTTCCGAAATGCTGATCAAACATAAAGAATGTGCTTAATGTAACGAAACTAACATTCTGCCTATATACTTGGGTTTTTACAAAGAAAACCAACTCTATCTCTGTCTGTCTGTCTTTCTTTCTGCTTGTGTGTGTGTGTGTGTGTGTGTGTGTGTGTCTATGTCTTAGTTTGCTTTCAATTGCTACAATGACCACAACTATAAGCAACATGAGGAATAAAGTATTTGGCATATATGTCCTGATCACAGACTATCTCTGAGAGAAGCCAAGACAGAAACTGAGACCACAACTAAAGCTGAGACCATGAAGGGACACTGCTTACTGGTTTGCTCTTCTTAGCTAACTTAACTTGCCTTTTCCTGTGTAACCCAGAACCACAGGTCCAAGGGTGACACTACCTACAAAAGGCTGAGTCCTTCCATATCAATCACCAATTAAGAAAGTGTCCCAAAGACTTGTCAACAGGCCATTTAAGGAAGGCATCTTCTCCATTGAGGTTTCCTCTTCCCAGATGACTCAAGGGTGTGTTATGTTGATAAAACAAACAAACAATAAACCAAGCATAGCTTGCTTAAGGATAGAATAATTATTCTGGGGAAAACTTAGGGCATGGCTCTGAATCTGGCTATGAAGCAATGAGTCTGTTATTGCACTAGCAGAGAGCTGGGAGCTACTCTGTTTGCCAAGTTCTTCATTGCTGAAATTAACCTGCAGTGTGCTCTGTAGTTATAATCCATGTGTGAGAAGGTGAAGTGTGAATTATGTTAGGGATTGTTGCTCTTCTCCTCCTTCCAAGCAGCTCCCTCAATTCTTACACGGTCCAACTCCTCTCTCACATTGTAATATAGAAGTTGAGGCCTGCCTCCATCCCATAAAAGCAACCTGTCACTGTAGAATAACTTACCCACAGGCAGAATCAACTGAAGAAGAAGGCAGAAGAATAGGACCATGGTTTGCAGAGCTCACTGCACGATCTGCCCATGCATGATGCATGCATGCTAACTGGAAATCGGGACAATAGGGTGTGCAATGTTTCTCAGATAGTTTGGACTCTGCATATCGAAAAGATTCACTGGAAGCTCTCCATGCCCCTTGCCTGTTGACCTTTTATGGGCTGAGCCCACATGCCTGACTAACTGATTTGTTCCAGCTGCAGCTATATTTTCTACCTTCCTTGTTACTTAATTGATCCTGGCTGTGCCTGGTCCTGCAAGGAGCCCTCCCAGACCTTGCAACATGTGCTATATATCCTGTGTGTACTCCTGTGTCCTGACAAGGAACATAAAAAATCAGAGATGTCACGAGACAAGGGGAGGAGAGAGCCGGACAGAACACTCTGAATGCAAATAACTTGGCTCACTATGGATTTCCTCAACCACTGTCCACTGCATCTGAGATCAACTGAATTTCTTCCCATGGGCAGCTCTTCTCTTGAGACTTAGATTTTCCCTTTAAACCTTAAAAGCTGTAATCATCATTAGAGATTCAAAGACAAAAGGAAAAACTCAAAACAACAAATGTTTCCTTTACTCATTTCTTTGTTCTTTCAGCCACATGTACTAAGCTGTTTCTAAGTCCTCACCACGGTCTTGGCCTCTAGGGAAGCAGGTGAATTCAGAGGACCTGCCTTTCCTACAGCTCCCAGTCTTACAGAAAAATGCAGACACAAAAGCAAATAGCCAAGGTATTGTAGGCTTGTGATAGCTGAGCACAGCATCTCTTGATGTAGGGTCAGAGGCCTCAGATAATTCCAAGGCCTTCTAAGAGGATCTGTGAGGCCCAAACTCATCTCACAGTAAAGCAAGCAGGTCATCTGCTTTTCTGCCTCCATTCCCCCACATGTGTGAAGGGGAATCTCTGGAGATGGTGTGCCTTGTGAATTCAGGGCTGATAGAAGGCAGAAGTAGAGTGAACAATCCAGAATCCAGTTATCCTCTAAAAAGCCCAGACCAGACCTGAATAGATAGTTCCTCACAAAGAGTGTTATTTTTTTAACCATTGATAGTCTTGTTGCTTTTTAAAAGAATTTTTTTGTTATGAATGAAGTCATATTTTTTATCCATGTATATCCTTATTCAAGGTCCCTTCCCCCTCCCACTCCCTCCAGTCACTCTCTATTCCTCACATCTCTCCATCTCCTCCCCAGCAAGGGCAGGAGGTCCCAAGGTCCCAATGTCCCAATATGGCTTAGTTCAGCATCCACTCCTAGCAGATTCAGTTTTTCCCCCAAAAACCAAGACGGAGTCAGGT
>PVIH01013513.1:11866-58231 GCA_004025045.1 Sigmodon hispidus
TTTTGCAGTTTACTCTTCGGTTCAACTTTACTTCACTTTTCCTTACAGTCGGGTACATCTCAAGGCAAAAGGAATATCTGATTTTCTTTTTTTTTTTTTCTTATTTATTTTGTATTTATCAAAAAAAAAAAACAACCAGTAGAATGAATTTAAAATGCTGAAAAGTTAACAATAACTATAAAGAAGATAAAAATCATAAGCATAACTTATCAAGGTTGATAATGCAAATAAGATTGCTACACATATATTTACTTTGTGTTCTGCTTTCCCTCTGAATTTTTTTTCCATCCCTGTATATCCTTATTCAAGGTCCCTTCCCCCTCCCACCACATCAGGTCATTTTTCTTCTCTGCAACTCCCCATCCCCTCCCTGGGCAGGGAGCAGACAGTCCCATGGTCCCACTGAGCCAATAATGCTTGGATCAGTCTCCACTCCTGGCCAAATCCAGTTTTGTCCCCCCTCCCACAAGAGTGAGTCAGGTGTTCCTATAGTTGGAGTGGGGTCCAAAGGGTCAGTCCAGGGTGTTTCTGATCCCAAGCTGTTCAGTGGTTGTGGTTTGCCGCTTGGGCATGCTTGGCTTTTTTTCTTGTTTGTTTAGAGAACACTAATGAGTGACTACATCCCCTGCTTATCTTTCTGAGACTGTGATACCTCGCTCAGGAGGATATTCTCCAAACCCATCCATTTGCCTGCGAATTTTAGGATATCATTTTTTCTTACTGCTGAGTAGTATTCCATTGTGTAGATGTACCACAGTTTGTTAATCCATTCTTCAGTTGAGGGACATCTAGGTTGTTTCCAGGTTCTTGTCATTACCAATAATGCTGCTATGAACACAGTTGAGTTAATGTCTTTGGAGTGGACTGTGCATCTTTAGGGTATATGCCCAGTTGTGGTAATGCTGGGTCCTTGGGGCGATTGATTCCCAGTTTTCTGAGAAACCACCATACTGCATTCCAGAGTGGCTGAACAAGCTTACACTCCCACCAACAATGGAGGAGTGTTCCCCTTGCTCCGCATCCTCTCCAGCATAGGCGGTCATATGTGTCTTTTATTTTAGCCAATCTGACAAGTGCCAGGTGGTATCTCAAAATTGTTTTGATTTGCATTTCTCTGATGGCTAAAGATGTTGAGCACTTTTTCAAGTGCCTTGAAATTGAAGGTGTTTATCAGCTGTAGAAGTTCCCTGGTAGCATTTTGTGGGTCACTTATGTATACAATCATATCAACTGCAAATAGAGATAGTTTCACTTCTTCTTTTCCAATTTGGATTCCCTTAATCTCTTTTCTTTCCCTTATTGCTTTAGCTAAAACTTCAAGAACTATATTGAATAGATAAGGGGAAAGAGGACATCCTTGTCTAGTTCCTGATTTTAGTGGGATTGCTTTGAGTTTTTCTCCATTAAGTTTGATGTTGGCTGTCGGCTTCTTGTAAATCGCCTTTCTTATATTAATATACGTGTTCCTGATCCCTCCAGAGCTTTTATCATAAAGGAGTGTTGGATTTTGTCATAGGCTTTTTCAGCATCTAAGGATATGATCATGTGGTATTTTTCCTTTGGTTTGTTTCTGCGATGGATGACGTTTATGGTTTTTTGTATGTTGAACCATCTCTGTATTTCTGGGATGAAGCCTACTTGGTCATCGTGGATGATATTTTTTATATATGATTTTATACAAGTTGCCAAGATTTTGTTGAGAATTTTAGCATCAATATGCATGAGGGAAATTGTTCTGTAATTCTCTTTCTTTGTTGTGTCTTTGAGTGGCTTGGGTATTAGGGTATTTGTGGCCTCATAAAAGGAATTTGGCAATATTCCTTCAGTTTCTATTGTGTGAAATACTTTGAGGATTAATGGTAGTAATTCTTCTTTGAATGTCTGGTAGAATTCTGCACTGGAACCATCTGGACCTGGGCTTTTTTTTCTTGGGAGGCTTTTAATGACAGCTTCAATTTCCTTAAGGGTTATAGGTCTGTTTAGGTAATTAACCTGTTCTTCATTTAATTTTGGTAAGTGGTACCTGTCCAAAAAGCTGTCCATTTCTTCTAGGTTTTCCATTTTTGTGGAATATAGATTTAGAAAGTGTGATCTGATAATTCTCTGGATTTCCTGGGGGTCTGTTTTTATGTCCCTCTTTTCATTTCTGATTTTGTTAATTTGGATACTCTTTCTCTGCTTTTTGATTAGTTTGGATAAAGGTTTATCTACCTTGTTGACTTTCTCAAAGAACCAGCTCTTTGATTCATTGATTCTTTGTTTTGTTCTTTTTGTTTCAGTTTTATTGATTTCAGTTCTAAGTTTGATTATTTCCTGCTGTCTACTCCTTCTAGGTGAGTTTGCTTCTAATTGTTCTAAGGCTTTCGGCTGTGCTGTTAGTTCTCTAGTGTGGGATTTCTCTAGGCTTTTCATATAGGCATCTAGTGCTATGAATTTTCCTCTTTAGACTGCTTTTATTGTATCCCACAGGTTTGGGTATGTTGTGAATTAATTTTCATTAAATTCTAGGAAGACTTTGATTTCTTTCTTAATTTCTTCTTTGACCCAGAGGTGGTTCAGCTGAGTAATGATTGGTTTCTATTAGTTGGTAGGCTTTCTTTGGGTTTTGATGTTGTTGAACTCTAACTTTAGGCCCTGGTTGTCTGATATGATACAAGGGATTATTTCCATTTTTTTTTGTATCTATTGATATTTGCTTCATGACCAATTATGTGGTCAATTTTAGGGAAAGTTCCATGAGGAGCTGAGAAATATGTATATTCCTTTGCATTTGGGTGGAAGCTTCTGTAAATATCTATTAAATCCATTTGCATCATAACCTCTTTTAGACTCCTTATTTCTCTGTTGACTTATCCAGGGGTGAAAGTGGGATATTGAAGTCTCCCACTATTAGGGTGTGACAACTGATGTGGGATTTGACCTTTAGCAGTGTTTCTTTTACATAGGTAGCCTTATATTAGGGGCATAAATATTCAAGATTGAAATCTCCTCCTGACCAATTTTTCCTGTGATGAATAAGTAAAGAGAATCTTGTTCCCTTTTAATTGCTTTTAGCTTGAAGTCTACTTTGTTAGACATTAGGATGGCAACCCCAGCTTGTTTCTTAGGACCATTTGATTGGAAAATCTTTTCCCAAACCCCTACTCTGAGCCTGTGTCTGTCTTTGTGGTTCAGGTGTGTTTCTTGTATGCAGCAGATGGATAGCTTCTGTTTTTGTATCCATCTTGTTAGTGTGTGTGTGTTTTTTTAATAGGTGAGTTGAGTCCATTGATATTAAGTGATATTAGTGACCACTGATTGATATTTCTTGCTATTTTTGGTGGCAGCTTGTATGTATTTCCTTTCTCTGGGCTATTCTTCTGTGGGATTATCCATTGTTTGTGGTTTCATGGGTGTATCTGGGATCCTTTGGTTGGATTTTTCCCTCTAATGCTTTCTAGAGGGCCGGATTGGTAGATAGGTATTGTTTCAGTCTGACTTTGTCATGAAATACCTTGTTTACTCCATCTATGGTGATTGATAGTTTTCCTGGTATAGTATTCTAGGTTGGCAGCCATGCTCTTTCAGTGACTGTATAACTTCTGACCAAGCCCTTCTAGCTTTCATCATTTCCATTAAATTGTCAGGTGTTATTCTGATGGGTCTGCCTTTATAGGTAAGTTTGCCCTTTTCTTTAGCAGCTCTTAAATTTTTTTCTTTTTTCTGTATGTTTTGTGGCTTTCTTTACTCTTTAGTATGCTGACTGTTTTTGGCTTTATAGCTATTTGGTGTTCTGTAAGCTTCCTTATCTCTATAGGTATTTCCTTCTTTAAGTTAGGAAAGTGTTTTTCTATGATTTTATTGAATACATTATCTGGGCCTTTGATCTGGTATTCTTCTCCTTCTTCTATTCCTATTATTCTCAAGTTAGGTCTTCTCATGGTGTCCCAGATTTCCTGAACATTTTGTGTTATGGCTTTTTTGGTTTTAGTATTTTTCTTTGACTGATGTATCTATTTCTGCTCTTGAGTCTTCCACTTCAGAGATTCTGTCTTCCATCTCTTGGATTCCATTGGTTATGCTTGTATCTGTAGTTCCAGATCTTTTCTTCAGGTTTTCTATTTTCATCTTTGCCTCATTTTGTGCCTTTTTTATTGCTTCTATTTCAGTTTTTAGTTCCTGGAATGTTCCTTATACTTTTTGGTTTACCTTTTCTTGGTTTTCTTTCAAGGTTTTGTTTATCTCTTCCAATTTTTTGTTTGTATTTTCTTCTATTTCTTTTAGGAAATTTTTTTTATATCTTCTTTGAAGGCTTCAATCATCTTTATAAATGTGTTTTTGGTGTTGCTTCCTTCTGTTTCCTCTTCATTGCTCTGTTCAGGTCTTATAGTTGTAGAACCATCAGTTTCTTCTGGTGTTGCCTTGTTGTTCTTTATATTATTATATGTATTTTTGCACTGGAGTCTGCCCATGGCTTCAGTGGTTCACGATTAGGCCGCTCCTAGTCAGCTGTGGCAAGAGACTTGTATGTCTCCTGTCTCCTCTGCGCAAGGAGTCTGCTTGATCTCTGACTCTGCTCTGGACAGGCATCTGAATTTCAAGTCTTCAGTCCTTCTCTGATGATGCAGTTTGCCCTGGAGGCAGGGCTGGCTGTGCAATGTCCCCTCTTTTTGGTGTGGCTGGAGGAGACCCTCACAGCCAAACCCTAGTGCTGTCTGTTAAGGAGAGTCTGGGATCAGGCACTTCAGATTGATCTTGGTCCCAGAATGCAACTTTTTGGGTGAGGAATCAGGTATCCAAACCTGCTCCGGCTTGCTGCTTTTTAGATGAGTAAACATGTATGCATTGACTTCTCAGAACTGACTTCCACTGTAGTGACTATGGACAGATATAACTCACATAAGCCAAGAGCACAAACCAAATGTCTTTGGGAACCTCAATAACTGTGGAATAGTCTAAGATTGCCACTAAGCATCAAAACTAATAAATAAAATAGCACAGAGAGAACCTGCATCTCCTTTGCCCACCACTCCTTAATGATACATCACAATAGTCCTTTGTCACAACTTACAGTTTGGTACTAATTCAATACTAGTAGCCATATATCTTATTTGTCTGGATTTATAATACATAGATACATGTATGTTTTAAATATATAATCATACATACAACACAATACACACACTACACACACAAACAATGTGTGTGCATATATGTATATATACATACACATCATATATACATATATATGTATATATGATAGACAGGGTCACTCTATGCAATTGAGGTTGGTTTCAGCCTTGTGCCTCTGCTCTCTCAGCTGTCTGAGTGCTAAGATTACAGGCATATCTTACTGTACTCAGCTCATGTACAGAATCTTTATATGAATGTGTGTGTGTGTCCATACACATTTCTATAAGGTTTTACCACATCTATAGATGTATATGCACATAGTTGTTATGTGGAGCTGGATGCAAGCCTTCTACACCACATCCTACTGAATCTTACTATGTGCCCTTTATAGCTACACTCCTCTCCCTGTTGTACTTCCTGGTAACTGCAGGTCTGTTCTGTGAGACTGTAATGGACTCATGCAAGTGGAACCATACAGAATAAAGCAGTCTGTGACAACTTAGTTGATAAGAATGCATGGCGCTTCTCCACAGATGACCGGAATTTGTTTCTCAGCACCCATGTGGAGCAGTTCACCTGTAACTCCAGCTCTAGGAAATTCTACGCCCTCTTCTGGCTTTTGCAGTCATGGCATACAAGTCACCGCCCCCACCCCCATCCACGTACCACTTACACCGTTTAAAAAGTTCTAGTCCAGAAACTAAGTGTACATACCCTCCCTGTCCAGCTCTGCCACCATTTACTAAACAGTACTCTATTGAATGTATGCACCAGTTTGTCTATCCCCAATTAAGGGATCTCCTCTGAGTATGTATTTATAGACTTTCATGTATGCTTATATTTATTTTTCTAGGCTAAATGCCCAGAATATGTATTCAGGGGGTTATAGAGGAAAATATTTTTAGGTATATAAGAAAAAACCTAACGTTTCCAGAGTGGTTGAAATGTTTCTTTCCTATCTACCCTGTGTAAAATACCCATTTGCTCCACATTCTCTTCAATATATTTTCTGTCGGGGTGTTTTAATTTGGCTATTCTAGTGTGATGTGATAATATGTCATTGACACGGTGATTTAAATCCCTAACAGCTAATCACAGTGAATTTCTTTTTATGTTTATTCCATATGTTTACCTTTGGACAAGTGTTGTTCCAAGGCCTTTACCCACATTTTATCAAATTGTTTATTAACTGGCTGTTTAGTCCAAAGGGTTCTTTTATATTCAGGATACAAGCATTTTGAAAGACATCATCTGCAACATTCTTCTTCCAATGGTAGTGCTTTTAAAAAAATCCCATTTGTTGATTTTTTTTTTTTTATGAATGATGCCTTTGTCTTCAAGCACAAGCATTCTCTGCCTAGCCCTAGGTGGTTACAATATTCTTAAAATATATTTTAAGCCTATAAAATGTTCTTTCAAAAAGTTTCAAAAAACTTTAAGCCTAAGTATGTGTGCAAAACTTGCAAAGTAAAATGTTCTTTATAAAAGTTCAAAACCTGTGTGTACAATGCTTTCCAACTGTAGAAATGGGACCTTAAATTAGAACTTATTTGTGAAGAAGACAAAAATGTGGTAAGAAAGGAGGTAGAAGCAGGCTTCCCAGGAAGCAGAATCCCCAGCTGGGATCTGGTGTTCCCATGACAAGAAACGACTTCCCTCTTTGTTCCTCACCCTCTTTTCCCTCTTTCTCTTTCTTTCCCTTGGCATAAGAAAAAGTAGGACAAAAGCATCTTAGATAGTTCAAGCAGTAGATGGAGCAAAGGCAAACAAAGATGAAAATATATGCTGCTGCATCAGGACCAGCCACGTCCCCAGACACATGGAAGTGGGTGTAAAGAAAAACCGGAGCAACTGAGAGAGATGAGGTAGGTGAGGTTGGAAGGAGAGGTTAGCTGAGAACAGGCCCATGTGTTCTGTGGAAAGGCTGGTTTATAGCCTCCATAGAATATTTTTCCCATTGCAGACTGAGCTTTGTTGCAATCAGTTAATTACAACAACCATTGCTGTCAGATCACTATGATTTTCCAACACTGGCTACAGAGTTATGGTCTCATTTTACTTTATGCCATGAATAAAGGGTGGGAAGCGGGGTAAGGAACAGAGTTTAATTTCTCTGTACCTGGCTCAATCTAGAAAGGGCTTCACAGCTCCCCCAAGGACCAGAAAGACTCCTCTCTGAATACTATCCCTGCCAGCCTCCTATTTAAGTAGATATGGCCAGTGGCATTTAGATGATGGTTCAGTTAAGAAGCACACACAGACATCCACACTATGTTCTATGTTTTCTCTCTCCTTAGTCTTAAAGCAGTTCAGTCAGATGACCCTGGTTGTAGAAAGACGGGCAAATTGGGCCTTGGGTTCTACTGAGGGAAACAGCTACTCACATCAGGAATACCTCTTTGGGAATATCTGTAATCAATCACTAAGTTTCTAAAATGCACAGTAGAAAATTAGCTACAGTGAATAGTATAGTGGTTCTAACTCTCCTTGAGGAAAGTGATCCCATTGTGTGTCTCTCCTGCTGCGCCCACTGGAGCTATCTTCACAGGCAAACAATGCCATTTGGTTTGCTTTTTATTTTTTAAAGATCTTTTGTTCAGCATCATGACCGAACTACCACATTTAAGAAGTAACAAGGTGGAGATAAAAAAGAACACTACACTTAGCCTCCTTTTCTGGAGGAGGGCCCTTTATACTCCTACAGAGCAGAAACCAAAACAGCTGGCTACTTACACAGTCCCCATTGCCTAAAACACATCTTTGCAGCAGCTAGGTCCTGTCCCATAGTGACTGACTGAGCTCACAATCAGTTTCCATTAATATTCCTGATATGGGGAACTATTCTCCACAATAGAGCCTAAGACTTTCTTTTTCCCAGCCTTGTGATAATCAGGGTCACTGTATGGAAATGCTTCTAGTCATGGGAGAGAGGAGAGCAGAGAAGCTGTGTAGATGTCTGTGTCTGTGTGTGCCGCCGGACTGAACCTACATCCAGGTGCCCCAGCCACTTAGCTGCTAGGGATGGCATTCTAAGGAAAATCTCAATGGTTCTGAGGGGCAGCTGTGAAGTGCTTGCTACATTGAGCCTTATGCACAGGAAGCAAACATATTGTTCATACCAGAGCCTATTCCCCAAACTTTATTGATGGCAAAAAGTCAGCAGAGTTTTGGCTCTGTAGTATTGGGAAATGTAGTCAGAAGTTTCTCTGTCATGCCTGGCTAGTGCAACAGCCATTTAGTCCCAAATAATCACACAAAGGCTCATACTAATTACAGGCTGTTTGGTCTATGGTTTATGGCTTATTACTTGCTAACTCTTGTATTTTAAATTAACCCATAACTCTCATCCATGTTTAGCCTTGTGGTTTGGTACATTTGTTTAGTGCACATTCTCATCTTCTTTCCTCTGAGTCTAGCAGTCTAGCTCTGCTCTTTCTCTTCCCAGAATTCCCTTTGTCTGGTCATGCTGACTATACTTCCTATCTGCCTACCTTCAGGCCAATCAGTGTTTTATTAAGCCAATATTTACAGTGACAAATAATTACAGTGTACGAGAGCATAGTCTCATAGCATTTTCCCTTTTTCTTTTTTCAGACTATTTTTATTAAATATATGATATATCACCACAGGGAAATCTTTGTGATCTGACAAAACCTTTGTCATAACTGGTTTCTTGCAATCATCTATACTCAGACTGGAAAGTATTCTGAGAATTTTGTCATTTCTTTTGATGTCTCCTGATCTCCTGTTCTGCTAGCTTTGCTTTCTTATGGTATTAAAGCATCCTGCCTGGCTAGGGAGATGTTTCAGTAAGTAAAATTGCTGGTTGTGCAAACATTTAGTCATGTGTTTGAGTGCCTAACACTCAGGCAAAGTCACATGTGTATCCTTAACCCCCATCCTGTGAAGAACAGAGATAAGAGAATCATAGGGGTTGGCCACGGTGACCTTACTCCACATTCAGTGAGAGATCTTATCTCAGTGGTCAAATATAACCAGGAAAGACCCCCAATGTCGGCATCAGGGCTCCACAAACACATAAATACACCCTCCCTCTCACAATACAACTTTTAGTCCCTGCTGTAGCTATACTACTACAAAAACCACCATACACATCTTAGTTTCATAGTTTGGCAAAAGATTATGGTATGGGAGGCCAGTGTCTTCTTCCTCCACTGAATCCACTGGAGCCATCTCCATAACCACCAAACTCACCATCACCACAGCTGACATCAAGGCTACTATGGACATTGAAGGTTGTTACTTCCACCAAAGCCACTTCCAATAACCACAAAAAATTATAGCTAGATAAGCCACCAGAATCCACTGGTTTCACAAGTCACAGAAGGGTCATCTGTATGGACTCAACTGGTATCACTAGGCTTGTGCAGAAAGGGTCTTTACCCTGCAAGGCATTTCTCCAACTTCCTAATCATTATTTCTTAAGCCTCTTACACACAGAGACATCCAGCAACTCTCTCAAAGTGACAGAGCCAGCAGGACACTGAAGGGGACCTGGAAGCCAGCCTGGAGTATCTCAGAATGCTGTGCCCTTACTATTTTCTTGATCCTCCTTCCCCAACCAATCTTATTCCTTAATATCATTGCTTGCTGCTATTCTTTCTTTTGATGTCTAAAAATGCCCCCCACTCATATTTAACTAAAATGGTTGTTGTTACTGGTGATTGCCAGAAACTCTTAATAAGTAATAATTCATTATAAGAAATGCTCAGTTCTCACACTTATCAACACACAGAGTGGGATTTAATTCGATCCTGCAAGCAGAACATTGCCTAATCAGGACTGAAGGTACCTGAGCACTGGAACATTGTAGTCATAGAGACTTCTGTTTGGAAAACTCAAGTTAAAAATCAAAGGGTGGGGCTGGAGAGATGACTCAGAGGTTAAGAGCATTGATTGCTCTTCCAGAGGTCCTGAGTTCAATTCCCAGGAACCACTTGTTGGCTTACAACCATCAGTAATGAGATCTAATGCCCTCTTCTGGCTTGCAAGCAAACATGCAGACAGAACACTGAATATATAATAAACAAATCTTTAAAAGAAAATCAAAGGGATAGAAACATAACATTATCTATCACAAACATAAAATCAACTTCATACACTCATTTTTTAAAAATTATCACCTAGCATTTTGTTGGTAAGCCTGCTATAGGAATAAAATATATTCTATAGAAATAAAAAGATTAACATGATGCCTTCTGTCAGAGAGCTTCTGTTGAGAGAAATACAAACAGTGATATTGTGGCCTGAAGTCTCAGGTGACAGATAAGCACTTTCAGGGCAGTTTGAAAAAAGCTGTGGTTATATGTCTCTCTTCCATTTATGCTGCATTTAATGCCATGAGTATTGCAATGTTTGTTTTTGGTAAGTGTCTTGTAGAATGAAGATATGCAAACAAAGAGCTCTGAGGTCTCAGGAGAGGAACAGCCCACAATAATAATGGGAAGATAGAGAAAACTTAATAAAAAGCAATATTTAGGGTGAATTCTGAAAGATAAATAGGAAGTTGCTAGAGAGGAAGAAGGTTCATTTCAAATGGAGTCATTTCAACGTTCTAATGGCAAGAAAGAGGCAAGTGAAGCACTGTTGCAAGGCAAAGAAAGGCTGGTTCCTGGCCGTGCAAGCATACAAGGGAGAGCACTAACAGATGGGAAGGTGAAGTGATAGTCTAAGTGCAGAGGGAACCACACAGGGAAGGGTAAGTCTGCATTAGAAAACAAAGAAGTTGCAAAGATGCTGAAGCTCTTCACTTCGTTGGGTTAAAATGATTTGTTTCTGAGAACTGTAAAAGATGTCTTGGCATATTTGCTAGCCAAGAGAGTGGGCTGCTTCTGCTTATTGGAGAAGCACTGTATAAATCTAGTATACAGTAGGAAAGCCATCAGGAGAAAGACTTGGCCATCTCATGTGGTCACAGTACCTCTGAGAAAGTATTTTGGCCAATGTTTCCTGTTATATTAAAATATTTTACAATCCCTTTTCTGTGGATTCATCTTGGACCACATCAGTTAGGTACCTGGCTAACTGCTACCTCCTCAGTACTGTTATAACATGGAGGAGGGGAAGAGTCAGAGTTCTAAGAAAGCATCAACTTGAAAATTTTGCCCTTCATATAAATACATAGGGAAATGTTACCTTGTTCTCTGGGGCAACAAAATTGAAGAGGACAAGGAATCTTCCTATATAATTAGATGACACTGTTTGTCTCTGTGTGTGTGTGTGTGTGTGTGTGTGTGTGTGTGTGTGTGTGTGTTGTCTCTGCACATCTGTATGCATGGTTCCAGGTGCTGGGAGACAAGAAGAACGGGCATCTTGCTCCATCACACTCTACCTTAATCCGTAACACAGGGATTCTCACTGAGCTCTGAGCTAGGGTGGCAGCCAGTAATCTCTGGTGACTCTCCTGCCTTGTTTGTCCCCAGTGCTGGTGTCAAAGGGCTCAGGTCTAGGATCCAAACTCAGATTCTCATGCTAGTGTAGCCAGTGTTTTTATCCATGGCATTTCCAGCTAAATTTCTTGCTCTTTATGGCTAGAAAAGGGAACTGGACTCTGACTGCGGAATTTAAATCAGAAATTTACGCTTGCTTACTCATAGAAGCCTTGCACTGGTGTCTCCTCACATTCTCCCTGGCATTCCTAAATGGAACCTACTCAAAGAGAGTCATAAATGGACTGATGTATATCAGGTATACTTGTACACCTAGTATGCAAAAATATAAGAATGCTTGTTCCTGCCTAGAGGATGCAGCAATGACCATGTGAGGCAAGGGAGGCAAATACAGCGAAAATGAGGAGATGATAGATCAACCAAGAAATGCTAGGGAAGACATCTGGAGAAAGAAGTCAGGCTGAGTTGAAGTAAGAAACCCTGAAAAATTACTAGATCAGAAGTGTGTGTGTGCAGGGAGAAATGTGTTCCATTTAGAGAAAGCAAGAGACACTGTGGCACCTCCTTACAGTCACAAATGGCTTTCAACACCTGGAGCAAAGAGAATTCTTTAAAGAAAAGAAAGAACACTGCCAGATAACTAGAGTCCAGAGGTTCTCTACCTCAGCATTTGTGGATCACAGAAGCAGTGTACAGATCAAGGTCCTGGCAAGAAACTGAAAACATCAACCAAACACAAAGCAGGCTCAATAAATAATTAGGGGTGTGGGTACTTAAGAATCAGGGGGAGCTAGCTCTACTTCCAGGCCTGGGAAAGCAGTGGAAGAAAGGGGGATTTGCATCTATGTTGACTATCAAGAGGTGTCCTTAGAAAGAGGCCTATCTGTGTCTGGGGCCTTGCACATGCCCCCTCCCTGTCCTCCTGCCCTGCCTCTGTACTTAGCGCCTTTGTGATGGTTAATAAGACCTACAACTTGACAAGACCCCACACCTATGGAGGATTATCTAGATTATGTCCGCCTCTGACAATGACTGTGAGGACTCTGTAGGTCAGGCTAGTGGAGGTAAGAAGACATTAAGTCTGCATAGCATCATCCAATAGCCTGGGGTCCTAAGGAGAAAGCAAGCTGAGCATGAGTAGTCCTTGCTCGCTGCTTCCTGACTGCAGCTGCAATGTGACCAGCAGCCTTAAATCCTGCAGTTACACCTTCACAGCTATGAAGGGCTGTCCCCTCCCACTGTTACAGAAAATAGCCCCCTCTTCCTTAAGTAACTTTGGCCAGGAATTTTGATATAACAACAAGACAAGAAATTAATACAAATTCCAACCAGGGAAAATCAGCTAAGAAGCAGCGGGAAAAGGTGACCTAAGGAGGCAGGGCTAGACCTCAACATGAAAGACAGCTCTTCCTGCTGGTCTTACACCCAAAGAGCAGCTAATTGTTGACCTTCATAAAGATACACAGAACCTCAGCTAAACAATTTATGAGACATGACATTTAGAAACATATTACACACAGGCAAATTTCATTATGAGACAGCTCACATAATAATGAGGTTGTTTTCCTACATTTTCTTAAAAGCATTTCCACCAATGAAAACTCTCTTTGGAAGACTGAGATAAGTCAGCAGGTAAAGACACCTGAGTTCAATCCCTGGGAACCAATGACAGAAGGAAAGAATGATACTCCTATGCTGGCCTCTGACCTTTATATCATATGCTCACAAAGAGAGACACACAGTAAAATATAATTCACTCTCTTAAAATTTCAAATTAGAACTAGTCTTCTGCAAACCTCTGTGATGCTTATTGGATCCACAGAACAGTTCATGAGTTTTCTTGAGTGATAAATGGATTCAGGTGAAGGACTAGAAAGGAAACAATGTCAGTGGAGAAATAGAAAAGGGGAGTGCATGCAGAGCACATGCAGAACACTTATAGGAAGGGTCCCATCATTCGAAGCCCCAGACAACTGCCGTGTTTCTTTGTGTAGGCTGTAGACAAGGATCAATCAGAAACCCTCTAGACAATGGGTCCACACTTCAAACTGACATCCTTCTAACACTGATGCTCACATCCTTCTCACAAAGCCACCATGTCTTTATGTACATGCAATTTCAGCACTACATTTTAAGGCAATCTTTGGAAAATAGGAAAAATATCTTTTCCTTTTATCTCTGTTGCTATTGGTCTCAAATCCCATGTGTCACAGGACATATCTCACCATGCCTAGTCTCCAACAAATTTCTGGGAAAATGAGCCATACATGATAAACAGTGTAACCTTTACTTTCCCAATAACCACTAAATAAATGAGGACTTTATAAGAAACATTTTTTGTAGGCCCCAGCTGTATAAAAAGCATTTCTACAAGACAACAGAACCCTGGTTTTATAGGCTCCTAAGAAAGAAAACAGCTGTAGTAGGAAGAGTTATTTCTTCTTGGGAATATACAATAAAATGTGATCTAAAAGAATGCACAACAAAGGAGATATATAAATTCCCTTTACCTGTTTAGTTCCAGGACTGCACAAGAAACTTCTGGAAAATGTTGTCACCCCTGGATTCTTGTGTTGCCATGGAATCCAGTTCTTCCTTACAGGCTTCCCCTGAAAGATCACCAAGGCAACTGTGATAGAAGAAAAAAAATTCATCTATACAACATGACGATTTCCAGCTGCTGGGAAGAACCAGCTCTAAAGAGCTAAGTCAGCATTAAGCCAGCTGTGTCCATAGGCTTGTCCTACATACTCGCTCAATGGAACTGAACTTCCAGGGACTCTGGGAACTATCTACTATAAAGTTCCTCCTGAGCTTTCCTGAAATGATTCACATTAAAAGAATTGACACAAGTTAATGGCTCAGCCTAATTCACTTGTCATTTTTTTATTAACTAAATTCTCTTTTTAAAAAAATTCTATTTAACTTATTTATTTTACATCCTGACCAGTTTCCCCTCCCCTCTCCTCCCATTCCCTTTCACCACCTCCACTCTGTTCCCCTCACTCCACTCCTCCTGTTTCTGTCTGTATTTTCTCTGTTTCATACTTATAAATATTTCATTTCTTATTGCTCTCACCCAGTCTTTCCTATCTCCTTCCCTGGCCTCCCATCCTCTTCCTTACCAATCTGTCTCCCACATTCATGTCTTTTTGTTTAGTTTGTGTCCCTCTGAGTTTGATTAAGGCCATCTGTGGTTTGGAACTACTCATTAGTACCTGGTGGATTCACAACTGAAGACAATCGCACCCCCTCTTCCAGGGCCTATAAGCAGTAAACTCAGAAGTAAGGAAGGTCTGATGCCCTCTTCTATACACAACTGGCCATTGAAACTCGACTAGTGCAGGTCCAGTATAAATAACTGTGGCTGCTATAAGTTGAGGATTATGTTGGTTATGTCCTGTCTACTGTAGCGTGAATTCAGATTATATTGAAAGAGATTCAGAGCTAAACATTGGGGAAATGCTGAAATATCAGAGAGAGGAAACACCACAGTCAAATCTTACCCAGTTGTCTTCCAGTTTTCTCAGCCTTGCTCCTGGTCGCTTATGCCTCTGCTGTTTTCCTGTGCCACTTTAAATACCCTTCTCACCAGCTGTATCCCATCCAGGTTAGGATTAAAGGCAGGAACTACTCTATTTGGCAGTCAGCCTTGAATTCACAGAAACACAGAAAGTTCTGTCACTGGAGTTATGGTATTAAGGGTGCAGGTCACCACTCTCAGGCTATCCCTGTGCTAGAATTAAAGGTGTGTGCCATTGAATCTCACCTGTTTGTCCTTCTACTTAAAAATCAAGAAATTTCTGAGCTGTCTGCCTAGGTTTTGACTGTGTGCTGTCTCTGGATATTTCAGGTTTTATTAAATATGTAACATATCACCACAGTCGAGAGGTTAAGATTTGACTGTCCTTCTCCCTATCTTTTGGATCCTCTGTTCTTTCTATCCTCATTTCACAGTGTTCCTTGAACTCTAAAGGTAATGGTAGAAATAACTTGTTTATGGCTGAGTGTTCATCCATCCCTTATTCTCAGCATTTTCCATGGCCATTAGCATTTACTGCTGTTCACTGAAAATAGACTTCTCTGACTAGATTGAGAGTACCCTTTGCTATGCAAGCCCTGTAGAGTGAAGCAACAGGGGAATGGGTGGGTTCTAGGTTAATGTTGTAACCAGATGCTAGAACATACAATGTGTGTAAATCCTACTCACTACAGTTTTTTAACTGTCTCTAAAAGTTCCAAAAGTCTTCCTCCTGACTCTGTTCTTATTTCATGGACTAGAAATTCTTCCTCCTTCTTGTACACTCCATCTACCCTGTTTTTCCATCCAATTTCTCTGCATATTGCAGGGCTCCCCGACCCCAAACTTATCCTCTGGAGTTCTCACACCAGACTTAAGGTCCCTGAACCATGGTATTCCCAAGCTAATGTCATTATGTCTGTCAGTCTTTGTTATATACATTGAAATATTGTTTTGATGTGCTGTGAGAACATAAGCTGATAACTGTGCTGACAAAATTGAGAAGACAGTGCAGGTTGATACAACCAAATGTCAGTAGAGTCAGGAGACTGTAAATCCTAAAAGACTGGTGCATTATCAAGGCTCAGTATAAATATGCCGTACATCTCTTCTCCTGGTTGTAATTCCTCATTCCAACCTTTCTTGTGGGGATTCAACTTCAAAATCGAGGCACCTAGTTGCAGTCTTCTTTTGCATCACTGTAACAAAAAAACATTTGGCAGCTATAAGTAATAGGAGAACTTACTTTGGTTCATGGCTTCAGAGAGTTGTTAGGTCCCACACATCTGGGTCAATGACATGGTGGCTGAAGAATGTAGTAGATGAGTGCTGTTACCTTTAGGTTAACCAGGAAATACCAAGGATCATGGGGGTTGACGAATATGTCCCAAGCAATCCTCTTCTTTGAGACAGACTTGTATTTCCACAACCTCTTAAAAGTAACTACAGAGCCTGGGAGCCAAGAAAAGCCTCTACATATTAGTATTACACATTCAACTACACCAGAACCACCATTTTCCTTTTGTTCTTAAACATATGCAAAATAGAAATAACAACAACAAATCCCTATATCTTACCTTCCACTCTCCTCAACACCACTATTTTATGTTTAAGTAGTTTCTTCTTCTTCTTCTTCTTCTTCTTCTTCTTCTTCTTCTTCTTCTTCTTCTTCTTCTTCTTCTTCTTCTTCTTCCTCTAGAAGAAACCACACAAGTAGCTCAAATTTTACCCAAAAGGATCATGGGAAGTTTCTGACAGGTGTCAGATGGCAGTTATATTTTTGAGTGCAAGTCTTTCTGATCTTTATGTTGAAGACAGATGAGAAAGGAGTAAGAATAACCTTAAGGGTACCAAGGAGGTGGTACAAGATAGAAGATGAAATCACATAGTGCTGAAGCAGAAACAAGCCATTCTAACTTTACTATGATGCAAGCAGAGTTTAACTGGAAAAAAAAAATGCTGCTTATGATGTATTAGTAATTAAGCTTGACCCTCCATTCACCATGCTCTACTGACCATTAGATGGAAGGATCTAACAGATATATATTGTTATTTTAATGAACAGTATTTACACATGCACACACACACAGAGAGTGAGAGGGAGAGAGAGAGAGAAGCAAATCTACATTTTTTTAGGAGTCGTTACCATGGGGTCTCACACTTCCGTTAAACCACCAATGAATGTTTCCCACAGCTACTTTGCTTTCTCATTGAGGCTGCTCAAATGTCAGTGGTTTTTAAGCACCACGTCTAACCTTTACGTTTGCACCAGCATTTCCCCAACAAAGCTTGTTCTGACTTTCCCTTCCAGTGGCCAGTGGAAATATTTAATGCACAGAACAGAGTTCTGGCAGCATCGATGTTAAACTGCCCCTGACACACCCTCCGTGTCTGAGTGCTTGCAGGTAGTCAGTGAGCCTTGCTCACACTCAAATGTCAAGCAAGGAACAGTCACTTACTTTTTCACTTGCTGGTCAGAATAGTTTTGAAAAGTGTACTTAAGGGCAAATACTTTTGTAGATCAAAACTGAAGAAAATGAAGGATATGTTTCCACACAGTTTTTTTCTGATCAGAGAGAAAGGCCACCAACAAATCATGAATGAAATGGTGGTTAGTTCTATAGAAAAGATAATCATGAAGAGAAGCACAAGAATGGATGGAATCTATATTCCTGGGGAATCCCAGAGTATGAGTAGATTCTATTTTTGTGAGTGATGAGGAAAGAACCTCAGTCACTTTTTTTTCTTTCTACTCAGAAATACGAGAAGAAACTGATCTAAATGGTGACAGGGTACAGATGACCATTTTTTGTAGAGTCCATATCTGTGATTTTGCCTGTAGGTAAAATTAATTTCTAACTACTATGTTCGAATTTCCTTTCTGTTGCAGTGATAAAACACTCAGACCAAAAACAGCTTAGGGGAAGAAATGACTTACTTGGCTTAAACTTCTAGGTCACAGTCATTGCTGAGGGGGAAAAAAAAAGGATGAACCTGAAGCTTCATGTTTGAGATGTGGTTTGGTGGTCCCCTCACCCAGATTCCTGCTCAGCTTGTGTTCTTATTCATCAGTGCAGGGAATGGTGCTAACTGCAATGGTTTTATTCTTCATATATCAATTAGTAACAAGACAATCACCCAACATTTGTGCCCACAGACTAATCTGATCTTATCCCTCAACTGAGACTCCCCTCTTAGGTGGTTCTAGGATGAATTAAATATGCAAATCCATTTGTGTGATACTTTCATGGTTACTTGAGGTCTTGTGAAAGGTCCAAACGTGCACATTCTGATTCCAGGTCCAGTGAAGAGATTCTCTGCCTTACTGCCTCTGCTTTTATATCATGAGCAAATGACTTTTTCAGTCTATTTATCACAATTAGTTTCAATTAATTTTTTTCTTTTGTTAAAGATATGCAATTTAAAATGGATCCTAAGCACATTGCCTGTGAGCTGGCTAGTATAGATGCAAATTCCCTATGGCTTGGCTAGTAGAGAGGCACATTTGCCTACATGCTGGCTAATATAGACACTACAATGAACCTTACAGAGAAAATTCATGTGTTAGAATATCATGTCAATAACCAACAACATGTCTTTAAAAGGCTTTTAAGGGGGACGGAGAGATGGCTCAGTATTTGTGAACACTTGCTGCTCTTGCAGAAGACCTAGGAGTTTTCATTCCCAATATCCACATGCTGCTTTACACTCATATATAACAAGTTAAAGGGTATGGTGATATATCTTATATTTAATAAAATCAGCGTGAGATATCAGAGAGGAGAATCACCCACAATCAAGCCATGAGCATGAGACAGATCTTTCTGTATTTCTGTGAGCTCAAAGCCTAAAAACAAATCAGTAGTAGTTCACACCTTTAATCCTAACTCTAGGATTATGGTGCAGAGTTGAACCTGGAAGGAAAACAATTGGGTGTAGAAGATATTCAAGGCAGGCAGATGTGAGATATTCTGTAGAAGCAACTAGCAAGACTGAGGACTCTTGAAGATAGCATTTTTCCTTTTCAGCCTGAGAAGTTGGCTAGGTAATAATTGACTATGGTCTGTTTACTCTCTCTAATATTTCAGCTTTTTCCCAATATTTGGCTCTGAGTTTTCATTAAGACCAACCAGAATTCATGCTTTAAAAGGGGGCTCTTGACATCTGTGGGATCCCACATGCACATAGTGAACATATACTTATGTTTACACACATATATATACATAAAATAAGTAATTGTTTAAAGCTGTGTCTTTAAACAAAACTACACACAGAGATTATATGTTGATGACTTGACAGAAGGGAAACATGTCCCATGTTTTACCTGGAAAGGATAGTTCCATAGTCCTTGTTTCCCTTTCTGAAGTGCTTCATAGAGCAGACGGTGGTGATGGCCACCTACATTCTCGCTCTATGCAGAAAGGAAGATTTAGTGTTTTTTAAAAACCATACACTGAGGTGGTATATTGTTTGTAATTTATGAAATAGGTTTTCCTGAAAATCAAAGGGCAAAGCCAGCCAGAGTTAGCCACAAAGGTCAGGAAGTGGTGACACACACCTTCAATCCTAGCACTGGTTGGGGGAGGGCAGATAGAGGCAGAGATTCTTCCAGATCTCCTGAGTTCACTGCCAAACAGAGCCAGGTGGTGGTGGCACACACCTTTAATCCTAGCACTTGGGATCCCATGTTTCTACTCCCAGTACTTGGGAAACACACACACACACACACACACACACACACACACACACACACCCCTTTAATTCCAGCCCTAGGAAGTTTGAGTCAGGAAGTAATATGACTGGGTGGAAAAAGGTATAGAATGCAGGAGGATAGAGGGTTGGCCTCTTCCCTTTCAGCTGAGGATTCAGAGGCATTCAGTCTGAGGATTCACGAAGACAGGATTTTCCCCTTTCGGCTGAGAAGATGACTAAGTGAAAAGGTGCTGTGGCTTGTTCCTCTATTTCCCTGATCATTTTTTTCCTCAATATCTGGGTCCAGGTTTTTATTACAAGACCAATTAGGATTTGTGCAACAATACACTTTTAAGTTAAGCAGATTCAGATCTTAAACCTGAGTTCTGCCTGTTTATATCCATGTAATTTGGAGCCAGGCTGTTAATCTCAGTTTTATGATCTGTAAAGTAGATGTGAAGGCACCTACCTTGCAGGGTCATTGTAAAAAATAAACACAATAACATATGGATACTAATTTGGAGGCACATAGTAGGTAACACTTAAATTGAAATCATTTAAAATATCTCAATTTTCTATTTGGTTGTATCTTGCTAATGAAAACTGTATAATGGAAAATAGTAACTTATATGCATTTTTAAGAGCAATTTTTTAGTGAAAAATGTTTTATGCCTGCATTGCAGAAATCAAAAAATAGAAAGAGCACTCATGACGACTTTTACCTTTACAGCTTTTCCTCTAAAAAGGAACAGTTGTGACCTCTTGAATGTTTCTAGAAGATTTACATATAAGCCTAAATATTTATGTGTGTAAATACTTCCAGAGGGGTGTTACCTTGTAAAACCATAAGCCTTTTAATTTTGCACTAGTTACTGTTTTCATTGTTATGACCATATGCCTGACTGCAACAACCTGAGAGAGGGACTGATTTTGCCTCATGATTCCCGGGGGCTCAATCCATGGTTGCTTGGCCTCATATGTGTACATAGCCAGAACATGATCATACTGGGGCTATGTCTGGGAAGACAACTATTCACTTCATAGTAGTTAGGAAGCACAGTGCAAAACATGAAAGAACTAAAGACAAGGGGCCCCCAAGAATTCATCCCCAGAGACCTAATTCTTATAGCTAAACCTCATTTTCTAAAGTTTCCATAACCTGTCAACCACCCGAGGACCAGGCAATTAACATATGAGCTGTGTGTAGACAGTTCACATTCAGAGCATGACACGTTTCTTCAGATTTTGAAATCAATGCCCAGTGATATTCTGGGTCAGAGTTTGGTTTGAGCTGTGTCTTACAGTTCCTTGGAGTAACAGTAGTAGTACTTGGCCATTGGATGCAAATCTTAATCAGCTGTGAAGATAAGTGATACTTTGAAATTCACAAGTAGAACTAGAAATTTATTTTTATTTTGATTATTTATTTAATTTCTTGATAAAGAGAAATGATGGCTCCTCTACCGATGAGACAATTCTTTTAAGAAAAACTCAGCAAACAAGGTTTGGGGCAGGGTTTTGTTTTTATTTTTACAGAAAACTAGAAATAACCATCTTTAAGAAGTCAAAAGTAGGACTAGAAATTAATATATGGAGTGAGGTAACCTAGATACAGTCAGTCAAATGTCATATGTTCTCTAGTAGCCACAGAATACAGGGAAGTAAATATGGACTGTGGGGATGGGAGGTGAAGAAGCTCTAGAGAGATGGGTAGTAGCATACAAGTGCTCCAAAGGAAAACAGGGGACTTTATAGGGGAAGAAAGATAAGTCGGAGAGATTGAAATAGATATGTTGGAAGCATTCTATGAGGAGAGAGAGGAGAGGAGAGGAGAGAAGAGGAGAGGAGAGGAGAGGAGAGAAGGGAAGAGACGAGAAGAGGCTAAATGGAGTTATGCCACACTGGTGATCTTCTTGACAGCCATAGATTATCTAACAAAACCCCCAGTGCCAGGAATAGAAAAACTCCTTTCAAGTTGTTACTAGAGGGGCCTTCCAAGGGACTAAGGGATTCCCCAAATAAAATAAGCAATTTACATTACCTTTTGTTACCTCCCAGAACATGAAGGTAAGACCTGCTACTGAATTTTAAACACAGGGTTTGGAAATTGACCTGGAAACCTCCTCTTTGAGGATTAGCTCCAACAGCACCAGATGGAGCTATGCATGTTGCCAAGGGAGAAAAGCAGTCAATAGTCCTACCCAGATGTAAGCCTGCAAATCACAATGGCCAGCCCAGCAAGGTATTTCAAAAGGTAAAATTGTGGCACTTTTATATTGGGGGCAACCTATAGCCATTTAATTATACCAAAGGCCCTTCCAAATAGGAGGAAAATCAGAAGACTAAGACAATTGATGATATAGGTTGTCCCTAGACATGACAGGGATGCTGCACCCATGAAATTTCAACAATATGGTTGACTAAATAAGACCTGTGTAATGACCACACTGGTCAAGATTTGAATAGGGGCAGTGGACCCTCAGAGCTGACACAGCCCTGGTACTGTTCCCAAAGCACATTATGGAGGAAAGGACCTGCTGACTCAGGAAAGTGGGCTTCACAGTGGAGAAGTCATGATCTGATCATCAAGTAAAAAAAAAAAAAAATGAAAATGAAATTTCCAGCCACCCTGATATTAAAGGAAATACCTGTCTGCTTTATTGGGAGTTGAAGGTTGAATAATAAAAGTGAATTGAGGAATGCTCAAGGGAACAGAGCTAGCCTTACCAGTTAGTTACATGCATCAGAGTGTGGGGCTCATACCAGTAATCCCAATACTTGGGAGGCTGATACAGGAAGATTAACTGTTATATTAAGTTTCTGACCTGTTTGACCTAGTCAAGACTTGCAGACCCACAGACCCACAGTCCCACAGTCCTACAGAAACATACAGATGCTTATATTAATTTTAGGCTGATCGGTCTATGGCCCAGGCATATAACTTGCTAACTCCTTCATCTTAACTCAATCCATGATTCTTATCTTGTTCAGCCTTGTGGCTCGGGTACCTTTTCTTAGAGCAGCATTTCAGCTTCTTTCCTCTGCTTCTGCTGGTGACTCATCTGGCTTTCTCTGGCTTCTCTGCTTTGTTCTTCCTGTTCCTAGAGTGTTCTTAGTCTGGTAGTCCTGCCTACATTTCCTGTCTGCCTTCGACCAATCAGCATTTTTATTAAACCAGTAGGCAGGACAATTATTTACAATGCAACAGCATATACCCACTACAATTGACACAGGCTATCGTGGGCTACAAAACAAGTTCTAGATCATTCTGGACTGCCTAGTAAAACTTAACTAATATAAACAAATAAACAAACAAACAGAATACATGCAAATGTCCAGGTGTGCACAAAACATAACACATGAAAGACAGGTGAGCGTCAGAGACCACAGAGGGAAGTGACAGTGTTCACTATGGTTGGCCCTGATCACAGGCCATGTTCAAGAGTGTGTCTTTCATTGTGATAACTCAAGATGGCTCCAAGTGTGAGTTCAGGGTAGGTTGTTCAAGAAAGAAAAGTTGTGAAATGATGGGGACATTTTACATAAATCTCTTTGGCACATTTGTAGAGAAAGTCATGAAGAAGAGTAAGTAAAGGCCTCCTAGAAGCACATTACAATTGTCCAAGAGGAGGTGAAAGTGCCTTCAATTGGAAATGTAACAATAATATGTGAGAGATTTAAAGCATAGCAAAGACTCTGGCCAGACCTGAGGTCACCTCCATTATCTAGGATGAGATAACACAGAGGACATGCCCCTGTGTTTCTCCTTGAGGGGATTTGCTCCCTGAGATAAGGATTCCTGTGATGGCCAGGGGAATAGAGAGAGTCAGAATTTTTATTCTGACAGTATTGAGAATGAGGTGTTGTTGAGACATGAGGTGAGGAGTGGGCATGGATGCAAGAGAGAAGAATATATGAGATATGCAGAACTAAGCAAATGTTTCTCTATCTTCAGTCTCAATTTCTCTTACATCCTTTGCTTTAATAGATGATACTGGTGATGATGAAGTCATGGCTATGATGTTAAGTACTGTTGACCAATGTTTACTTTGTTTGAGGCACATGGATACTCTATTTTACTTAGTTAGTATGACACTGTAGGTTTGCTTGCTATTCTGCCTTATGATTGAGAAATTGAAGCCTAGGATCACATAGCCAAACAGTCTCAGTGTCATAAACCACATACAGTTTATTTGTTCCTAAAATGGGAACACTGATCATATTTAAATTATAGGGTTATTGTGACAGTCAATAATCAGTGATATTTGAGAAGCCCCTATTATAAAATAGACATTGGTTTACTTTTTGGTGATACTGGGAGTCAAACCTAGAGACTTGCCTATGTTAAGTAAGTGCTCTATCACTAAGCTACAAGCCCAGCCCTAGACACCATTTTAAAGGTTCTTTCATTTAATTCTTTCAACAAGACTATGTGATGTTATTACTAACCCCCATTTTAGAGATGACAAAACAAAAAAAGCAGAGAACATAAATAACTTGAAATGTCAAGATTCAGAGTCCATGTTTCTATTTACATTGTGAAAACATTTACTTCATGTTGTGAAATATTATTTTAAGATGTGTTGCATTTGTTTATTCCGTAGAATATTTGTTTAATAAAGCAAAGATATGTTAACATTTTACATTGCATTTGTTTAGCTCTGTGAAGCTGTGTTACTTTGCTTGTCTAAAACACTGGATTGGTCTAATAAAGAGTTGAATGGCCAATAGCTAGACAGGAGAAGGATAGGCAAGGCTGGCAGGCACAGAATTCTCTGTGCAGAAGGAGGAAAAGAGAAAAATTGATCAAAGGAATGAGAAAAGATGGAGGACATCAAAGCCAGTTACCTAGCCACACAGCAAGCCACGGGGTAAGAAATAATGAAAGATAAACAGAAAAAGAGAAATGTAAAAGCCCAGAGACAGAGAGGGTAATTTAAGTTAAAAAAAAAAAAAAAAAGCTGGTTAAAGCACTGGACAGACCTCTGGGAGTCCAGTTGAAAACAGGAAGGAGAGAGCATATGAGCAAGGGGGACCAAGATCATGATAGTGAAACCCATAGAAACAGCTGACCCATGCTACTGGGGAGCTCATGGACTCTAAACCAACAGCTAGGGAGCCTGCATGGGACAGATCTGGCCCTCTGTATGTGGGTGACAGTTTGTAGCATGGTCTGTTTGTGAGGCCTCTGGCAGTGAGGCCAGGATTTGTTCCTGATGCATGAGCTGGCTTTTTGGAACCTACTCCCTATGGTGGGATGTCTTGCTCAGCCTTGATGCAGGGAAAGGAGTTTTGTCCTGCCTCAACTTGATATGTCATACTTTGTTGACTCCCATAGGAGGCCTTACCCTTTCTGAGTAATGGTTGGGGAGAAGAGTAGAAAGGAGGTGGATGGAGGTAACGGGAGAAGAGAGGGGAAGAAAAACTGTGGTTGGTATGTAAAATAAATTTTTAAAAAATTATAAAGAAAAGCTGGCTAGAAATAAGCCAAGCTATGGCCAGGCATTTATTAGAAAAAAATAAGCCTCTGTATGTATGCAAAATAAAAAAGGAGTTAAATTCCCATTCATGTTATAGGCTCAGAGCTAACATAGAAGGTTTATCATCAAGTGCATGTTCACAGTGTTAAATGAGTTAACAAGTGGATGAGTTCTCAGTAAGAGTAGGAAAATGATCAGAATGAGAGCTGGTTTGCCAACATCTCTCACTTGTGCTGTCATTTTCTATCTTGGACTCTGTTCACTCATTGGAAATGTGTTAGGTAAACCAGTAAAAAGGTGCCAGTGAGGGCTAGGATATGGCTCAGTGTGTGAAACACTTGCCTAACACGAATGGAGCTTTCGGTTTGATTTTTAGCAAAGCTTACACCAAGCATGGGATTCATACATGTAATCCCCAATATGAGAAGATGGAATCAGGAGTCCATGATATTACATAGTGGTTTTAAGACTAGTCCAATTACATGAGAATCTATCTCAAAACAAAATAAGAAGTCAAGTGCAACTTGGGTTCTGCTTCTTGACAGACATTACTAATCCTTTACCACAGACATACAGTCATCTTGCACTATTGGCTCTTGGAAATATTCAGTGATACTACTAAAGATTCAGCCTGTTAGCTAATCCTGAACTCCTGGACCCTTGAAGACCCTTACAGCTCTATTGTGGAATGATCTTTTAATACACTGTAAAGATGTGTTAGTTTGGTTGGTTTAATAAAGAGCTGAATGGCCAATAGCTAGGCAGGAGAGGATAGGTGGAATTTCCAGGGAGAAAGAAGAAGAGGAGGAGGAATCTAATCTAGGCACTCAGAGTTTACCAGCAGACTTGGAGCAAGTCAGGTGTGCCTTACTCAGTATAGATAAAAGCCACATGGCACAATGTAGATTAATAGAAGCAGGTTAATTTCAGTTATAAGTGCTAGTTGGGAATAAACCTAAACTAAAGGCCAAGCTTCATAATTAATAAGAAGTCTACATATTGTTATTTGGAGGCTGGTGATCCAAAGATAGTCTGTCAAGAAAGTTTGCTATACAGCTCTTCCATCTCCTTGTTATCTGAAATAAAGTTCTGATGTCTTAAGATCTTCATGGATCTGTTGCCTTCCAATGTCTTCACTCAACTCCAAGTCCAGACCCTTGGCCGGGTGGACCTATATTCTTTTCAGGCTACAAGGCGAGAATAGGAAACACATGAGGAAGGAAGTCCAACTTGTTCAGGCATCTGACATTGATACTGCTGTGGTGACTGGGGGCCATGCACAGCTGTCAGCAGCAGCCTTAATGAAAGCTCTTCCTATGTTCCCTTACATTCCCAGAGTTCTCAGGAGTCATCAGCCTTTTTTGTTATTTCTGTCAGCATTTTGCTCTCCTTAAATTTGTTTCCTGTCAGTGTGTCCACAGCTGCTATCAACTTGGACCAAACAAACCAAAAGTAAGGGACTCTTACCGACTCCCTCAAGCTCTGCGACTCACTGGAGTGTCTGAACTTTCCTCTCCCTGGTCTTTTCTGGATAGCTGTGCACTCGGACTTTAGCAAGCACTTTGACCAGACACAATTTAAACAGCTCTGGAGCTACTTTCCACCATCTGCTCTTAAGTACTCCCGCCAACCAAAAAAAACCTCTGAGCATCACTTCATGTCCTCCTCCATAGCCCTCTCAACACTGGATCAAGACCTATCACTAACTCTAATACAACTAAGAATATTTACAGTACAATCACACTGATTCAATAAAGTGGGCACAGCCACCATTGGCTCACATTGGGCCAGCCATGAAAGGACATTAACAAGGCAGGCTGGATCGGGTCTGAGGTCCCTTTTATTCACCTGTTTATAGGAACAGGTCCTAACTCAGTACCATCATCACTCCAACCCCTGGATTTTTTTATCTGTTAAGTGCCTCCTCCATCAGGGCCATTTTCTCACCAGCTACAGGGGAAACATCCAGAATGACCTAAAGAGAAGAAGTGATTGGCAAAGAGCCAACAGGAAATAAACAATGACTTTGGGACCTTTATATTGAGGGAAGAAATGCAGTGGCTTTCCAAGTTCTTCAGGCTTGGATCTCCTGGAGCTCTATTGATTAGGAACTGGGGATGAATGGAAATGGAGTTTCTCTGTTCCAGCACCCCATGCCCTGCAGCAGATTCCAAATAATCTCTCAGAGGCTTATATTAATTATAAATATTTGGCTGATGACTCAGGATTATTACTAAATAGCTCTTGCATTTAAATTAATCCATCTTTATTAACCTATGTATCACCATGTGGCTCATGACTTACTGATCCTTAGCATCTTGCTTCTTTGACAGGTGACTTGCATTTATCCCAACACAGCCCCCTCTTCCTGAGTCCTCAGTTGATTGTTTCATCTAACCTTAACCTTCCTTCCCATAGGGCAAGACAGCTTTATTATCAGCCAACAAGAACAACACACATTAACAGCATACAAAAGGACCATCCCATAGCAGATGAAATCTGGTGTTTGGATGAAAGACACATTTTTTTTCCTGTGTTTTTCCGATGTGATGTTCGAGATGATAGAGTGAAGCCCCTCAAGTTCCCTCCTGACTTTCCCCTTACAACGTGTCAGCTCCCTTTTTCAAAGCCCAGAGGAGAATAGTGACCTCTCGTCTCATAAGAAGTAATGTCTGCCCCATCACCTTTGTCCTGTTTGCACTGTTAGCTTGAAGCAAGACAGATTCCAATTGTTCTCATGAAGAGCATAATATAGAAGTGTGATTCTTTGAATGTTGATATAGAATTATGCCTGTTACAAGCACCCATGTTCATGTCAACCTATAAGAAACCTGACTGCTTTGCAGCCAGCCTCACCCAGGACAAAGAATCTACAGGCACTACTTGGTGTTGGTGACCTCCAAACAATAAATCTGAAAATATTTAAAGATAATGTTGTATATAAAGAGTGTGTGGATTTTTATGGTTGCAATGGTCATTGTGATGAAAACATCTGTGCTGAGTTTTGCAAGTTATAATCATCTTCATTCTGGCTTTTTATTTGATCCTTACAACAACCAACAATGGGAATATCTTTATCCTTTTTGTTTAATGTGAGGAAACGAGATCTCAGGAAGGCTTCATGGCACAGTTGAGAAGATACAGCTAGGAATTACAGCTCCAAGATCAGACTTGAGGTTCTAGTCTTTCAAAGTATGTCTGTGAAAATGTAACAAATGTGTGTTTTCATGACAAGGTTAGTAGCTATGCATGAGACAGAGACTGAGCAGGGTTGTAGTAAAAGGTTTTGCAGAAAGTCTGGTCAATCCCAGGAGGATTTCATAGAAAAAGACCGAACATGGATTAGATCCCAAAGAAGAAGATTCATAAGCCTGATGATTTGGATATGGATGTAACAGATCAAGTAAGAAAAACAAACCTGTGATGAATAAAATAAGAACTCTGAGTTACCAGACATGGGCAATAGATACCCAGATAGAGAAAAGTGTCTCCTGAACAGAAGTAGAGAATCCATTTGGGATTTTAAAAGCCTCCATAAGGATCTCAAAATTGTGGTGTATGCTGATAGGTCCTAAACCTCACAGATATTCTGAACAATCTCATTCATAAACACAGTCCACAGACCTTGTCAACCTAAGCTAAGATAGTGATGTCCTTTGAAAGTCAGACTTCGAGAAGCAACAGCATAGAAACAGGGTCTGCTAAGCAGATCTGGTTAACTGTCCATTTCCTAGGTGGGAGATTTTGATATCTTTGGGTCTCAGTGTCTTTCTTTACTAAACTGAAGGTAAAAATACAGGTTAGCTTTAAATTGGTGGCACTGTCAAAGTCAGTGTGGAGGCTCCACAAGACAATAAAATTAGAACAACCATGTGACCCAGTAGTGTCACTTCTGGGTTCATTCCCAGAAGCTTTTAAATCAATATACCATAGATATGATAATGCATCTATATTTGCTGCAGAACAATTAAAATAACTAAGAAACTGTCCAGCTATGAATTTCCATCAGCAGATGAATGGATAAAGAAAAAAGTGAAACTTATATATTATAGGATTATATTACACTATAAAGAAAAACAAAATTATGATGTTTGTCAAAAGAATGTATAGAACCAAAGGTGAAGTGAAATAAATCAGATCCAGAAGGAAAACATAACATTTTAATCTATGCTTAAATCTGTATGTATATGCATATAGTGGGGTTCATGAAGGTAGAAAGGGCTTCACAAAAAAAGAGCAAGAAATGTCAAGGAAGTGAAGGGAGCAGAAGGAGTAATGAAATGGGGGGGGACTGTGGCAGGAAGAAAAAGTGAGGAGGAGGAGGAGGAGGAGGAGGAGGAGGGAGAAGGCATGGTGTGAGGGAAGAGGATTTTGAAGAACAAAATATTATGATGTATATGTATGAATATGTCAGAATGAATCCTGTTACTTTGTGCGATAACTTAAAAAGATACTTTTAAAGAAAATAAAATCATATGCTAAAATGCTTGGGAACAGAAATGCATGGGATTTATGTTTTATTATTAGCATTTTAATACTTTAAAATACTTGTCTATACCTAATGAGAGATCATAGATCTGGGACCTGCCACAACTAGATATCAATTTGACTCATGTCTCATATATACCATATATTCATATCCTGAACGTAATTTAGTTCCTCATTTTTAATAATTTTGTGGATATCCAACTTGTACATACCTTGACTAATTGTCAGTCAAAAAAGCAATGAGATTGTATGTACCAAGTGCCTCACCAACCTCTGAGAAAAGAAGAAAAACAAAAACAAGCTAACAAAAACCTCAGGGTAAGTTGATCACCCATGGCCAATTGTTGCATAAATCATTTCTTGAGACCTAGGAGAGAGAAACACATGGAAGGTTCCAGGAAAGTGAAGCAAATACATCCTCACGCTGGTAGACAGACTCTCCCTACCTTGTGTAGACATGAACTTTTGTGGTTGGAGAGCCTGTCAGACCTCTCCATTTATTTCTTCATCTAGCCTTTTGTTTGTATCTTTAAAAATATCCTTTATAGAAAATCAGTAAGCATATATCCATGAGTTCCAGGAGCCACTGCAGTAAATTACCCAAACCAAAGGAGGAGGCTTTGAGAGCCCAAGATTACAGACAGTTGTCAGAAACAGACATAAAAATAGATGAAGGCTTGCAGCTGGTACCTGAAGTGGGGTAAGGGTCAGTCTTGGAAGTGGGACCCTCAGCCTGTGGGATTTGATAATTTCTCCAGGTACACAGTGTCAGGATAAACTAGATTGGTGGACAGGTTTGTTCCCACTACAGAGCAACTGTCCATTTGCTTGCTGGTCATGGGGAAGTATTCACACCTCCCGAGGGAAGGGAAGTCTTAATGATGTTTGGTGTGGAATAAGGGCAGATAAAACACAGTATCTGTTTTTCCTCTGCAGTGACATGCCTGACCTTGATCTCAGGAAGACTGCAGCTCAGATCTGTCTGTAACAAAAGGGAAAATAACTTGTAACAAACTCAAGAAGCTTAATGCTTTGCCTTTGGAATACTGTTTTTTTTTAGCACAATGTGATACAGTTCAGTTTGTACAAAAAGTGATTCCCTTAAGTGCCCTTTGTTTTAAGAATGTTTGCAATGATTAACATAAAAATAATTTTAAAATGTTTTTAGAAAAATAAAATTTTGTTTAAAAATTTCAAATTTAGAGAACCTATTAGCCTATATGGCTTTACGAGTCTTTTTCAACTTCAACAAACTATGGTCCTGTCAGAAATAAAAGAGAACCATTACTAAGGTGCCTTTCTGGAAAAGATACTGCACAAACCAACGTTCACCCAGCAAACCAGAAGATACATTATGGATTCCAAACATCAGAAGTTTCAGCTTCTGTTTAAGCAACTGTTGAGACCTGGGCAGTAAAGGGCAGAGAAGCCAACGTTGATGACCTCAGCCTAACACATCAGGGGTGTGTTACATTATATATAGAGTGTCCCCCCAAAGGCCCACACATTAAGGCTTAATCTCCATCTTTGTGCTATTGGGAAGTGGAGGAAGAGTAAACTGTTGGAGTTTGAGTTTCTCCCCGAAAAGAACCTTAAAGAAGTGGGCTACAGTGAGTTAAATACTCAACACTGTTCACATAAATGTTTGAATTAAAAAAAAATTCCTGGCCATAGTTGCAAAGATCATGGGATGCTTTTTGGAGTTTTCACTTCCATATTAGTGTTTAACAAGCCAACAAGTCTCAGAGATTCAAATTCTGTGACCATCACATCAAGCCATAAAACACTGTTCTGCTGATGCAGTAATTGCCTGACATGGCTACCTGGTTCGAACTTGTGCTTAGCATGCAAATCTGCTCCAAGAATGTGTTTGACAATCACTTTTCTGTCCACCGAAATGGCCCCTTGGCAGAAAATGTATGTGAGAGAGAGAGAGAGAGAGAGAGAGAGAGAGAGAGAGAGAGAGAGAGAGAAGCTTTTTATTTTTGCCTCTTGCAAGTCGGGTGGTAGCTGAAAGCAGCAGCATATGCTTATAATTAGGATTACCATCAGGGAATTCAACCTTACTGAGGGAAGGGAAAGAGGCCCATCAAGGGGGAGCTTTTACAAAAAGCCTTTGGAAAAACAGCACACTAAAGGATCCTGTGCCATTCCTGGGTAATGAGAGAAATGGGATTGTGAAAAACAGTGCTGGTCCCACTCCAGACTCCCAAGAAAGGTTGTGTGGGCAGAACAAGAAATGCTGACAAACAAAGTCAAGTTCCAAGGCCTGATTTCCATGCAGGCTGAGGGAGGCTCACACAGAGCCAACCCTGCTTCCAGCAGCTCTCCCGGCATCCATTGCGAATCCATGCTGGCCTCTTGCTCCAGGCCTGGATGACCTCATGGCTTCGCACCCAAGGAAAAAGGGAACGAAAACTTTTTGTTTTCCCCTTTTCTGATTTTCTTGGATTCAATGTCGGAGTTTATAAGGATGCATGCTTTAGATCCTAAGTCTGATTTCGCGTGACTTGGGAAACTGATATAACTTTTCTGTTAGCCTTTCAGATGGAAAAGAGAATGCCCTCCTTGCAGAACGACTGCGAGAATTACATAAAATAGTGAAGATGTGCAGAGGAAGATCTGCTGGTTACCATTCACTCAGTAAGCAAGACTATGATTACACGTGTTTGATGTGCTTCTGGGTTTGGGAAAACTGACTACTGTTTGGACTGTGGGCTTTAAACATATATTAATTAACTTATTTCATCATAGGGTATTGAATTCCTACTCATGAGTCACAGTGGTGCCCAGCACAAGACCCTGCCTTTCAGGAGGTGAAAAGAAGAAGCAAAGAAAAAAAGAAATGGGTTAAGAGAAAAGCAGAATGACAGAGCGGCACTTAGAAGAGGAACTTTACCTAGACTCTGGGATCAAAGAAGGTTCCTGGAGAAGGGGTTTGTTGAATCTTCTATTATGAGTCTGATCAAGGCCATAATGCTAAGGAGGAAAGAAAAGATGGGGGACATGTTGCATATGCCTGCAGCAAATGCCAAGTCTCACAGTGAAAGACACAGTGGCATGTTCCTTAACTGAAATAGTCTATATGGATGAATGGGCAACAGAAGCCTTCAGAAAGGCAGCAACCAGCCCATGGATCACATGGCCAACTAATAGACACAGGAACTTAAATGTCCTTCCTTTTCCCAAGTCTGTATATCCATGCATCCTAGGTTGTTCTCTTCTCTATGCCCATACACTTCATTGTGTTCTTGCCATCAATCTTGTGGAATCTCACTGCGTGACAGTGGATTTTTTTTCTCATTGTCAGAACCTACATTTCCTATGATATTGTGAAGAGATTGGCTACCATCCCATCATGAAAAGTATTCTGAAAAATGCAAAAGAAATAATCGCATGACCAATGGAACCAAGGTCAGTAATATATGGAGGCAAAGACAGGAGACAAACTTGTGTCTGGAGGTCTGTAGACTGGCCACTGAGTCCACTGTCCACCAACATGTCCAATTTTTAAAAGGAATTATAAGTCATTGTCACAGACTCCTCTTGGTCCCAAGAGTCACTTGAATAATTTTTACATGCTGTTAGAGTCTAATGTTCTTGCAATAAGGCTAATTGGAATTGAAACCCCATTCATAGAAAATCAAGGTCAAGTTACAAAGCCTCTGTGAAGGTGCCTCACATTGTGTGACCTGAAAAAAATACAATATATTTGAGATGCCAAAGGTGTGCACAGTGAACTTTGTAAAATATCTAACACATAGTAGGCATCAAGTAAGCAAATAACCCTGTCCTTTTGCCTTTATACTAGGTGAAACCAAAGAATATAATTTTAAAAAATGGTGGCACTTTGGGTATGATAGGTAGCATTATGAACATAGTTCCAAAATGTATTTGGAAGGCTGAGGCAGGAGGATGGTAAGTTCCAGGTCAGCCTATTTCAGAGAACAACACCCAAAATATCATAAAGTCATAATTAGTGTCAACTTTTAATTTGCTTTCTCCACAGTGTCTAAATTAATCTTTTCCCCTCAGAGATTACCAATACATCTAGTGTATATGGTCTACCTAGCCTTCTGTTTTACAAGATAGACAGACTTTGTCATCTCTAACTTGAGAACTGAATTAATTATGAAAATGAAAATGTGAAGATGAAAAGATGGAATCTCTGCCATTTAGCAGGGCAGCACAAAAAATCATCAAGTATTTCAAACTCAAGATCAGAAACAAACAGCTCTGAGAATTAAAATCATTTGTTGGCTGCATTGTGTCCCACCAGTAGAGGAGGCCACTAATTGCAACTTAGACCTTGACAATTTTTATAATGTGTTTTATGCCTTCTTAGTCTTTTCTGGATATCTTTGGTCATTGTCATCTTCTCAGAAGTTTGCCAAATCTCCAAATCTAATTTTAGCTGCATTGGTGTGAAGGTGTAATTAGCAAGCCTTTGGTGGCCTTGTTGGGCCAGCTTTCAAGCCAAGCCATCAGAGAGACTTGAGATTGTCATTATGATTATTGTCTAACCAGACTCCTAAAGCCAAGAACTAGAGTCATGAAACCCTGGACTAATCAACTCATTACTATTCATCTGAAACTTTCCTGACTTAGGCAGTAAAAGTCTTACATCCCAGGAGAATCTTATGCTAGGCTTAAAACTAAAAACATCATGTCCTGTGAACTCCTTCAGCTGAGTGCAAATTGGAACAAGTGATGACAGAACCTTCTGCCATCCCAGGATGGGGATTTCTGCATAGGAGATATGACTGAATTAGGATTTCCCACAGCCAAAGGATGAGGAGCTTAGGAGTCTGAAAAGTCTTCCTGAGCCCATAGAATAGCCAGAAGTTTATGGCTCATTTGGTCTGGCCTAGCCTCAAGGTCTGGACCCACAGTCCTACAGCCATTTAGTCCCAAATAATCACACAAAAGCTAATATTAATTACAAACTGTTAGACCTATGGCTCAGGCTCATTTCCAACTTCAACTTAACTCAACCCATTTTCATGAATCTGTGTATTGCCACATGGCTCTGTGGCTTTATGCATGTTCCACTACATCTTGCTCTCTGGGCATCTGCAGCATCAGTGTGACTGCACACTCCACCTCCTTTATCTATGCTTGGATTTCATGCCTGCCTCTAAGCTACCTTGCCATAGGCCAAAGCAGTTTCTTTATTGACCAATAATAAAACATATTAACAGTGTACAGAAAGACATTCTGCATCACCATAGTTCCTCTGTCTCAGAGAATAATCCTGTGGGTGTGTGGAATTCAGAAGAGTCCTGTGAAAAATGATATTTTCTAGATGGATTTGGAGAATATTCTCCTGAGTGATGTATCACAAACCCAGAAGGATAAGCAGGGAATATACTCACTCATTAATGGACTCTAAACAAAAAAGCAAAAAGCAAAGCATGTCCAAGCTGCAAACCACAACCACTGAACAGCTTGGGATCTGAAGCACCTTGGATCCAACTCCCCCTAGAGGAACACCTGACTCAGTCTCGATATTGGAGGGAGAAAACTGGATCTGCCAGGAGTGGAGGCTGAACTGAGCAATATTGGAACCTTGGGACCTCCTGCCCATGCTGGAGAGGAGATGGGGAGATGTGGAGAAGAGAGAGTGACTTGAGGGGGTGGGAGGGGAAAGGAACCTTGAATAAGGATATACACGCATAGAAAATGTGACTTTATTCATAATAAAAAAGAAATATAATATTCAATTTTTTAAAGATGTATTGACCAAATTAAGAAAAAAATCAACAGCAGTTTTAAGGTCTAAGAAACCCATACACACAACTATATTCCCCAGACTGAGAACTGGTAGGTGTGCTGATTGCCCATGCATATGCTTTCATTCACTTCTTTTTTTTTTTTCCTTCTTTATTTTGTATTTATCAAAAAAACAGTAAAATGAATTTAAAATGTGGAAAAGTTAACAATAACTATAAAGAGGATAAGAATCATAAGCATGGCTTACCAAGGGTGTCATTCACTTCTTTTTTTTTTTCCTTCTTTATTTTGTATTTAACAAAAAAACAGTCACATAAATTTAAAATCAGGAAAAATTAACAATAACTATAAAGAGGATAAGAATCATAAGCATGGCTTATCAACGGTGGTAATGCCAATAAGACTGCTACACATATATTTACTTTGTGTTCAGCTTTCCCTCTGAAATTTTTTTTCCCATCCCTGTATATCCCCATTCAAGGTCCTTTCCCCACCCACCACATCTTGTCATTTTTCTTCTCGGCAACTCAGGATTTGGTAGGAAAAATTTCAAGGAAGTCATAGCATGCTAAGCTACTGAAAGTTGTCCAAAGTACAGTATAGCACTAATTCTATTTGGTATTATAGAAAAATCCCAGAGCTAGATAGATATTGGGGAAAAGCAAAAATATTAGAGAGATAGAAAAACAAACCACAATAGCTTCTCACCTGCCAACTCCTCAGACCTTTCTCTATGGAATCCTTTGACTCCCTCTGCCCATCTTACTTCCTTGTTCAGCATTCCTAGAGCTAGGATTAAAGGTGTGGGTTACCACTTCCTGACCTTCAAGGCTTGACTCTATCCTCTAATACTTCAGGCTATTTTTATTAAATATACCACTACAAATTCTTTTTTTTGTGCCAAAAATACAAAAGGTTATAACTAATATAAGAAAAAATACACAATAGGTACAGTAACTATATACAATATATACAAACAATAATTACATCACTAATGGCCAGTATACTAACAATTGATAAATTCAAAGAAAATGTTCCATTATTTATCCTATTTTCTGAGTCCAGAGGATTGTACCTAATTAATTTTCTAAATGGTTTACAAACTCAAAACTATATTTTTATGTCTTACAAACTTATACACTTGACACTTCTTTTCTGTGAGTTTCTTTTCTGAAACTGTAACTAGGGAAACAACTGAGACCCAAGAAGGAAATATTAACTGTGTAAACAGAAAGGGCAAACAAGACTTCTAAAAACAATAATAAATGACAGAAACAGCTGGCTGCCTGGACAGTCATTCAAGGTTTCTCTGCAGCCATTGGGGCATCCATCTTTAACCTGCAGGCCTAGCATATCTGACAGACATAATTGTGAAGCAGGATATTCTTTAACACTTTTAAACTTGTTTTTAGAAAAGTTTGACAGTTTTTTCTTATATGTCCTGCTTGTCTATTTTGGATGTCATACTGTCAGCAGGTGAGACAAAGGCAATTTCTTACCCAGTGGCTAATTATTGCCACAAAGAAAGTAAACACTATGTGGAGTGCCTTCCATGTCCACCATCTTCTCTGAAGTAGATTAGTGCTGCCAAGAGCAGAAATGTCTCATTATTATAAAAATAAAAAAGTATGTTAAAATATCTTAAATGCCATATTCTATACATCTGTGAAGTGTTTGAAGATGACCTATCTAAAATGTATCTGTTTGATTTTGAAGACATATCTAATATGACTATAAGTTTGATTGTAATCTCTTACTACTAACTTGCATTTTTTTATATCCTAATTAGGTGGTAATAATTTTCAAGAACTAGCAATTTGTATTATATTATTAGATGAAATATATAAGTAAAATATATAAGTATCAATATATACAATTTATATATAATATAATATAATATCTATATATATAATATAAAAATTCAATCTAATGTAAAATATTTAAAACTATCATTTTTTAAAAGTATATGCAATAATCTATACCCTTTTATTCTATCATATCCATATTCTCTTTTTCTCAGAGTAGATTTAATAATCTATTCTTTTATTCTATCATATCTGTATAACCTTTTTTCTTTTTTGAAAGACATTTTATTTTATTTTATTTTGAATAAAGTCTCATTTTTTACCCATGTATCACCTTGTTCAAACTCCCTTTGCCTTCATGCCCTTTACAGTCACTCTCTCTTCTCTCATTTCTTTATCTCCTCCCCAGCAAGGGAAGGATGCCCCAAGGTCCAATGTGGCTTAGTTCAGCATTGACTCCAGGCAATCTGATTGCCTCATCCTAATACCAAGACTGGGTTAGGTGTTCTTCTGGAGGGAATGAGCTCCAAGATGTCAGTCCAAGGTGGTTTGAATCCCAAGGTGTTCAGTGGTTGTGGTTTGCAGCTTGGGTACTTTACATTTTATTTAAAGTCCACTAATGAGTGACCTGCTTAACTTTCTGGGTTTGTGATACCTTGCCCGGAGAATATTCTCCAAATCCATCCATTTGCTTGCAAATTTGAGGATATCATTTTTTCTTACTGCTCAGTAGTACTCCATTATGTTGATATACCACAGTTTGTTAATCCACTCTTCAGTTGAGGGGCATCTAGGTTGTTTCCAGCTTCTTGCTATTATGAATAATGCTGCTATGAACATAGTTGAGCTAATGATTTTGGGGTGCAAATGTGCATCTTTAGAGTATATACCCAATGGTAGTATTGCTGAGTCCTTCAGGAAATTGATTCCTAGTTTTCTAAGAAACTGCCATACTGCATTCCAGAGTGGCAAAGCTTACATTCCCACCAACAATGGAGGAGTATTCCCCTTGCTCCACAACCCCTCCAGCATAGACTGTCATTTGTGTCTTTTATCTTAGCTGTTCTGACAGGGTAAAGTGGTATCTTAAAGTTGTTTTAATTTGCATTTCTCTGATGGCTAAAGATGTTGAACACTTTTTCAAATGCCTTTAAGCCATTTGTAATTCTTTTGCTGAGAATTCCCTTTTTGATTCTGAACCACATTTTTTAATTGGGTTATTTAAGGCTTTGGGTTGTAGTTTCTTGAGTTCTCTATAATTTAAAGATCAGTCTTCTGTCACTTGAAGGATTGGTGAAAATCTTTTCCCATTCTATAAGCTGCCATTTTGTCCTATTGACAGTGTCCTTGGCTTTACAGAAGCTTCTCAGTTTCAGTAGGTCCCACTTATTGATTGTTGTTCTTAGTGTCTGTGCCACTGGTGTTATATTTAGGAAGTGGTTGCCTGTGCCAATTCGTTGGAGGGTATTTCCCACTTTCTTTTCTATCAAGTTTAGAGTGGCTGAGTTTATGTTGAGGTCTTTGATCCACTTGGATTTGAGTTTTGTGGAGGGTGACAGGGTTAGATCTATTTGCATTTTTCTACACACTACCATCCAGCTATGCCAACACAATTTGTTAAATATACTCTCTTTTTTACATTGAATATTTTGGGTCTCTTTGTCAAAGATCAGGTGTTCATGGCTTTGCATTAATGTCAGGGTCTTCAATTTGATTCCATTGATCCACAAGTCTGTTTTTATGCCAGTATCAGGCTGTTTTTATTACTGTAGCTCTACAGTATAACTTGAAGTTGGGGATGGTGATGCCTCCTGAGATCCTTTTGTTGAGCAAAATTGTTTTGGAAATCCTGACTTTCTGTTAATGAAAATGAAATTGAATATTGTTCTTTCAAGGTCTGTAAAAAATTGTGTTGGGATTTTGATGGGAATTGCATTGATTTTGTAGATTGCTTTTGGTAGGATTGCCAGTTTTACTATGTTGATTCTACTCCTACCCATCATGAATCATGGGAGGTCTAACCACTTCAATTTCTTTCTTCAGTGATTTAAGGTTTTTATCAAATAAATCTGTTACTTCCTTAGTTATACTTACTCCATGGTATTTAATACTATTTGCAGCTATTATTATAAATGGTGATGTTTCCTTTATTTCTTTTTTCAGCCCTTTTATCTTTAGTGTGTAAGAGGGTTACTGATTTCTTATAGTTAATCTTGTGCCCTGCTACTTTGCTGAAGGTGTTTATCAGTTGTTGGAGTTCACAGGTAGAATTTTGTGGGACACTTATGTACACAATCGTATCATGTCCAAATAGAGATAGTTTCACTTCTTCTTTTCCAATTTGTATCCCCTTAATCTTGTTTTGTTCTCTGATTGCTTTAACTAAAACTTTGAGAACAATATTGAGTAAATAAGAGAAGAGGGGACAGTCTTGTCTTATTCCTGATTTTAGTGGATTTCTTTCAGTATTTCTCCATTTAGTTTGATGTTGTCTCTCAGCTTCTTGTAAACCACCTTTATCATCTTTAGATATTGTCCCTGTATTCCTTATCTCTCCATGACTTTTATCATGAAGGAGTGTTGGATTTGGTCAAAGAGTTTTTTAGCATCTAAGGACATAATCATGTGGTTTTTCTCCTTCAGTTTTTTTCATATGATGGAAGACATTTACAGTTTTTCATATGTTGAACCATCCCTGCATTTCTGGGATGAAGCCTATTTGATCATAGTGAATGATATTTTTTATATGTCATTGTATATGGTTTACCAAAATTTTGTTGAGAACTTTTGCATCAATATTCATGAGGGAAATTTTTTTGTTGCATCTTTTATTGGCTTGTGTATTAGGGTTATTGTGGCCTCATACAAAGTGTTTGGCAATATTCCTTCAGTTTCTGCTCTATGAAACAGTTCAAAGAGCATTGGTCTTAGTTCTTCTTTGAATGTCTGGTAGAATTCTGCACTGAAACCATCTAGACCTGAGGTTTTTTTTGCTTGGGAGGCTTTCAATGACAGCTTCAATCTTCTTCAGAGTTATAGGTCTGTTAGGTATTTGATCTTGATTTAACATTGGTAAGTGGTACCTGTCGAGAAGACTGTCCATTTGCTCTAGGTTTTCATTTTTTTTTTCTTTTGGAGTATAGATTTTCAAAATATGACCTGATAATTCTCTGGATTTCCTGGGGGTCTGTTGTTATGTCCCCCTTTTCATTTCTAATTCTGTTAATTTGGATATTCTCTCTCCGGTTTTTTGTTAGTTTGGATAGGGGCATATCTATCTTGTTGACTTTCTCAAAGAACCAATTCTTTGATTCATTGATTATTTGTATTGTTCTTTTTGTTTCAATTGTATTGATTTCAGCTCTATGTTTGATTATTTCCTGCCATCTACACCTTCTAGGTGAGTTTGCTTCTAAGTATGCTAAGGTTTTCAACTGTGCTGTTAGTCCTCTAGTGTGGGATTTCTCTAGGTTTTTCATATAGGCATCTAGTGCTATGAATTTTCCTTTTAAAATTGCTTTCATTCTGTTCCATATGTTTGAGTATGCTGTGGATTCATTTTCATTAAACTCTAGGAAGTCTTTGACTTCTTTCTAAATTTCTTCCTTGACCCAGAGATGGTTCAATTGAGTGATGTTTATTTTCCATGAGTTGGTAGGCTTTCTGTGATTTTTGATGTTGTTGAACTCTAACTTTAGATCATGGTGGTTTGTTATGATATGAAAGATTATTTTCATCTTTTTCTATCTATTGATATTTGCTTTATGACCAATTATGTGGTCAATTTTCGAGAAAGATTCATGTGATGCTGAGAAATATGTATATTCTTTTTTGTTTGGGTAGAAGTTTCTGTAAATATCTATTCAATTCTTTTGCATCATAACTTATTTTACACTCCTTATTTCTCTGAGTGTCTGTCTCGTCGATCTATTCAAGGGTGAAAGTGGGGTATTGAAGTCTTCCACAATTAGAGTGTGAGAACTTATGTGGGCTTTGAACTTTAGTAGTGTTTGTTTTACATAGATGTGTGCCCTTATATTAGGAGCATAAATATTCAGGATTGAAATCTCATCTTGATCAATTTTCCCTGAGATGAATAAGTAATGTCCATCCTGGTCTCTTTTAATTGATTTTAGTTTGAAGTCTACTTTGTTAGATATTAGGATGGCAGAATCAGCTTGTTTCTTGGGGCCATTTGATTGGAAATTTTTTTACCAATCCTTTACTCTGAGGCTGTGTATGTCTTTGGGGTTGAGGTGTATTTCTTATATGCAGCAGAAGGATGGTTTCTGTTTGTTTTTTTTTAATCCATCATGTTAAGATTCATCTTATCTAGGCAATTCAAAATTATCTTGAGCATTTGTAGTCCAAAGGTGACCTCTGGTTGGTGTTTGTCAGACTAGTGGCTTTGCCCATGTGAAATTATCACTGTGGGACCCAATCTTCCTTTTGGCACTTCAAAAGTCATAGTTAGGCATTATCATGGTTCACTGCAAGGAAACTGGTAAGAGACTCAAACCAGAAACAATGTATAGGAAACTAGGCAAAATTTTTCTTTTCCCTAAAATTAATTAGTACTCTTTATGAATATTTGTTGTAGTCTGAACTTTTTGACTTGTCTGTTCCAAAATAGCCCTGAGGTCTGGACCTGCCCACAGTCTCACTACCTCTTATTTCCCCATAATGACTCAGATGCTCATATTAATTACCAGTTCTTGGCAGAGTGAGTCCCAGTGCACTCTGTAGCAGGCACAGATAAAGTCTGCCTGTCACATTCCCCCCAGCTGCTGCTGAGAAAATTTGCAACCACATCCACCTCCAACTGAGCGAACAGAGAAAGACTGGGGTCCCTGAAGGACAGACTGAGAACCCGCCAAAAGGTGAGGAGGGGTCACCAGGCCCAAGCACCTATATCCCAGCCAGGGAGGGAGAGTCATGCTCCCATCGGTTCCGGTTCCACTTTCGCTTCTGGGACCGGGTGCTGTCTGCAGAGTGAGGCCAAGCTCACTCTGTAGCAGGCAGGGATAAAGTCTGTCTGTCATCATACCCCCAGCTGCTGCTGAGGGAATTTGCATGGCAACCCACCTCCACCTCCAACTGAGCGAACAGATAAGGACTGGGGTCCCTGCAGGACAGACTCAGACCCCGCCCAGAGAGGTGACAGGAGGCACACAAGCCCGAGTGTCACAACTGACCAAGCCACCTAATCGTGAACCATTGAAGCCATGCGCAAACGTCAGTGCAAAATCTTACATAATAATACAAAGAACAAGGTAACTCCAGAAGAAAGTGGCGATCTTACAAATACAAGACCTGAACTGAGCAATGAAGAGGAAACAGAAGGAAGCAACACCAAAAATTCCTTTTTGATGATCATCCAAGCTCTCAAAGAAGATATGAAAAATTACCTTAAAGAAATAGAAGAAAATACAAACAAAAAAATTGGAAGAGATGAACAAATCTATGAAAGAAACATGCCAGGAACTAAAAGCTGAAATAGAAGCAATAAAAAAGGCACAAAATGAGGCAAAAATGGAAATAGAAAATCTGAAGAAAAAAGCTGGAACCACAGATACAAGCATAACAAACAGAGTTCAAGAGATGGAAGATAGAATCTCTGAAGTGGAAGACTCAGTAGCTCAAATAGATATATCAGTCAAAGAAGTAAAACTAAAAAAGCCATAACTCAAAATGGTCAAGAAATCTGGGACACCATGAAAAGACCTAATTTGAGAATAATAGGAATAGAAGAAGGAGAAGAATACCAGCTCAAAGGCACAGATAATGTTTTCAATAAAATCATAGAAGAAAACTTTCCTAACCTGAAGAAGGAAATGCCTATAAAGATACAAGAAGCTTACAGAACACCAAATAGATATGACCCCCCAAAAAGTCAGCCCACAACATTATAATCAAGCCACAAAATATACAGAACAAAGAAAAAATTTTAAGAGCTGCAAAAGAAAAGGGCCAACTCACATACAAAGGCAGACCCATCAGAATAATGCCTGCCTATTCAATGGAAATGATGAAAGCTAGAAGGGCTTGGTCAGAAGTTATACAGATGCTAAAAGAGCACGGCTGCCAAACTAGAATACTATACCCTGCAAAATTATCAATCACCATAGATGGAGTAAACAAGGTATTTCAGGACAAATTCAGACTGAAACAATATCTATCTACCAATCCAGCACTACAGAGAGTATTAGAGGGCCTATGTTGGAGAGGCTGCGATGCAAGGGGAACACTCCTCTATTGTTGGTGAGAGTATAAGCTTGTTCAGCCACTTTGGAATGTAATATGGCGGTTTCTCAGAAAATTGAGAATTAATCTCCTCAAGGACCCAGCAATACCACTTCTGGGTGTATACCCTAAAGAGGCACATTCACACTCCAAAGGTATTAGCTCAACTATGTTCATAGCAGCATTATTTGTAATAGCAAGAACCTGGAAACAACCTAGATGTCCCTCAACTGAAGAATGGATTAACAAACTGTGGTACATCTACACAATGGAATACTACTCAACAGTAAGCAAAAATGATATCCTAAAATTAGCAGGCAAATGGATGGATTTGGAGAATATCCTCCTGAGCGAGTTATCACAAACTCAGAAAGATAAGCAGGGGATATACTCACTCATTAGTGGTCTCTAAACAAACAAACAAACAAACAAAAAAAGCCAAGTATGCCCAAGATGCAAACCACAACCACTGAACAGCTTGGGATCAGAAACACCTTGGACTGACCCTTCGGATCCCACTCCAACTACAGGAACACCTGACTCATTCTTGAGGGAGGGGGGACAAAACTGGGTTTGCCAGGAATGGAGACTGAACTAAGCATTATTGGGTCAGTGGGACCATAGGACTGTCTGCTCCCTGCCCAGGGAGGGGATGGGGAGTTGTGGAGAAGAAAAAATGACCTGATGTGGCGGGAGGGGGAAGGGACCTTGAATAAGGATATACAGGGATGGAAAAAAAATTCAGAGGGAAAGCTGAACACAAAGTAAATATATGTGTAGCAGTCTTATTTGCATTATCACCCTTGATAAGTCATGCTTATGATTTTAACTTCTTTATAGTTATTGTTAACTTTTCAGCATTTTAAATTCATTTTACTGTTTTTCTTGATAAATACAAAATAAATAAAAAGGAAGGAAAAAAATTATCAGTTCTTTGGCCTATAGTTCAGCCTTATTGCTAGCTAGCTCTGGCATGTTAACCCATTTCTCCTAACCTGTTTTGCCACATGGCTTGTGGCTTTCCTGTACTCCATTACATATTGCTTCTTGAGTTGCTGGATTGCATCTCCCAGTGACTCTACCCTCCTTTTCTTTTATGTATGCTTGAATTTCCCCATAGGCCCAAATAATTCTTTTATTATCAAATAACAAGTCATAACATACAGAAAGACATCCCACCTCACTTCCCCTTTTCTGACTAATCAAAAAGGAAGGTTTCAATTTCAACATAACAAAATTGCATATAACAAAATAACTATCAAGCAAGAATTACAGTTATAATTTCTAATCTATTTGTATTTATCAAAATTAAAGAAAATATTCTGACATCTACATTATCCTTGTGAGTCCAAAGTTTCACATCTAATTTAGCTTTTATTATAAATAAGGAAAGCTATAATTATAACTACCTAATGATCAACTGTTGCACAAATTCTGGTTATAATAAAAGAAACTCAGAGCCAGATAGAAAGGTTGAAATATCAAAGAATCACCACAGTCAAATCTCATCCAGCTATCTTCCAGCTTCCTCAGCCTTATTCCTGGTTGCTTCTAATTTCCTGCTATTTGTGTAAGCCTGCCTTCAATACCTTCTTTGCCCACCTGTATCCCATCCAGGTAAAGATTAAAGGTGTAAGCTACTCTATTTGGTAGTCAGCCTTGAAATCACAGAAACACAGAAAGATCTCTGTCTCTGGAGTCATGGGATTAAAGATGTAGTTCTCCACTCCTGGCTTTCCCCACACACCCTGTCCTTGCAAAGCCCATTTGTTTGACCTCGCACTCACAAAATTCCAGAACTTTCTGAAGATCCAGAACTTCTGGAGCTCCTCTGCCTAGTTTGACTATGGGTTGATCGCTTGATATTGCAGATTAAGTATGTAACATATCACCACATTCAATTACATCAAAGACCACAGAAAGGTATAATATTACCAAAGTAAACAGGAAGTGTAAGCAAATTCCACAATCTAGAAATGACAGAGATAAGATTCCTGGACAGTCGCCCAAAGTTCCTTTGTAACATTGGGGCATCCATCTTCAGCCTATAGACTTAGAGTTTCTGACAGACTTGTTTTGAATTTGAAGGACTATTTCATGCATTTTTTTTTTTACAGTAAAAAGAATTTTTTAAAAAAAATGCTGAAGAGTTAACAATAACTATACGGAGGATAATAATCATAAGCATGGCTTATCAAGGGTGGAAATGCAAATAAGATTACTACACATATATTTTCTTGGTGTTCAGCTTTCCCTCTGAATTTTTTTTTCCATCCCTGTATATCCCTATTGAAGGTCCCCTCCCCCTCCCACCACATCTGATCATTTTTCTTCTCTGCAACTCCCCATCCCCTCCCTTGGCAGGGAGCCGTAAGTCCTATGGTCACACTGGCCCAACAATGCTTGGATCAGTCTTCACTCCCGGCCAAATCCAGTTTTGTCCCCCCTCCCTCAAGAGTGAGTCAGGTGTTCCTATAGTTGGACTGGGGTTTGAAGGGTCAGTCCAGGGTGTTTCTGATCCCAAGATGTTCGGTGGTTGTGGTTTGCCTCTTGGGCATGTTTGGCTTTTTTTCTTGTTTGTTTGTTTAGAGACCACTAGTGAGTGAGTACATCCCCTGCTTGTCTCTCTGAGTTTGTGATACTTTGCTCAGGAGGATATTCTCCAAATCCATCCATTTGCCTATGAATTTTAGGATATCATTTTTTCTTACTGCCGAGTAGTATTCCATTGTGTAGATGTACCACAGTTTGTTAATCCATTCTTCAGTTGAGGGACATCTAGGTTGTTTCCAGGTTCTTGCTATTATAAATAATGCTGCTATGAACATAGTTGAGCTAATACCTTTGGAGTGTGAATGTGTCTCTTTAGGGTATACACCCAG
>PVIH01013514.1:0-58131 GCA_004025045.1 Sigmodon hispidus
AAGGCAATCTACAGATTCAATGCACTGCCCATCAAAATCCCAACACAATATTTTTTGGACCTTGAAAGAACAATACTCAATTTCATTTGGAATAACAGGAAAGCCAGGATTGCCAAAACAATTTTACTCAACAAAAGAACCTCAGGAGGTATCACCATCCCTGACTTCAAGCTATACTATAGAGCTACAGTAATAAAAAGAGCCTGGTACTGTTATAAAAACAGACTTGTGGACCAATGGAATAGAATTGAGGATCCAGACATTAACCCAAAAACCTATGAACACCTGATCTTTGACAAAGAGGCCCAAAAGATTCAATGGAAAAGAAATTTTTTTTAAAAAGTCAGGAAGGGTTTGAGTTTCTGTGAGCCTTCAAAATTCAGTCTTATCTGCAATGGACAGAATCTTTTAAAAATTATGAATGTTGCATAAATAAAATATACTCATATATAATTAATATATGGAATGAAAATATAATGTCACCACTTCTTTTAACTACTCACTATTTAGACTGATATAAACATATCATTTCAGAATTTTCTTCATTAATTGGTTTCTTCTGTCATTAAATTTTAAAAGAGAAATCATATCCTGAGATCTAGAATTAATATTTAGGCATCTTCAGTACTATTTTCTTTTTCTTTTTTTGTAAATCTCAATAATTATTGAAAGGTGTATTCCTTAGTTCAGAACATAATGGTAGTTGGTTAGTTTACTTCTGTCCACTCAAAATCAACATTGTTTTAAATGGAAGCATATCAGACTTTAGGAAAAACTCAAGTTATCCATGAAAGATGGTTTACGGAGGTTAAGGATATAATCCTCTGGTTCTTTGGTTTATTTTTCAATGGTCATTATCAATTACATGTCAAAATGGTTACAGCCACTCTGTGTGGACTCATGCTGCAGAGTGCACTGAGGAGCAGCCTAAAATTTAACAGTGTAGATCAAACATTCAAGGCCAGCATTGAGAATCTGAACACAATCTTGGTGGTCTTATGGAGTGCCTCCTTCCTTCCCTTAAGACACAGGAGAAGTTTTATAAATTATTCTCTTTCTTTTAAAACAAAATACATTAGAAGCAGTGTCAGTTTTATGAAAACTGCCCGTGGGAAAAAAAAAACAAAAAAATTTCTTCAGTGCTTTATCAAGCCTGAGCTATTTTCAATGCAATAAATAAATTTTTAGAGTGATAATTCATCAATTATTAATACAGTAGAAACAAGTTTTCTCAAATGAAACTAGGCTGAAGTAGCAATTCTGTAGAATTATTCTTTTATTATGGATACAAACTACCTAGTCTCTAAAAGAAATATAAAAGGTAACAATAAATTTTCAAAACTTGTGAAATCTGCTTTATATAAAACACCCACAAGTTTAAATGTAATTCTCATATGGCAATAAAAATCTCACCTCTTAATAAGCTATTACTTGGTTATGGGTGCCAAGAACCATTTACTGCTTAAATTATTACCCCTTAGAATAATTTAAAAGTGCATTTGCAAAACATTGGTTTTGATGTAAACCTGGTAATTTAAATTTTGGGATTTAAATTAAGTAGTTTACCATTTTCAATCACATCTAAACATATATTGACCAAATCTAAGAAGTTAGATCAGTGTTAAAATGGAAGTTCACAGTTTTATTTCACATTTACATCTCTAGCCTTGATTTGAATGTTTTATGGTGAATTCAAATCTAAGCATAGCTCTATGAAGCCTGCAATCAGGAGTTTTCTAAACAGAGACCATTCTGCTAACATGGGAATGTACTGAGGTTTCATAGCTTAAATTCCACACTATAGGAAACTCAGTCAGAGCTGCAGAGAAAGATTTCAGGAACAGTTTTTGTTATTACTACAATCCTACTGCCTAAGCAAACAACACAAACACAATTTAACAGAAATCTGCTTGCCTACTGGGAGCTGCTAAAGATGTGCTGATGGCATCCAAGATGCATGATTTAAGTGTGTGTGTGTGTGTGTGTCTGTGTCTGTGTGTGTGTGTGTGAAGCAGTTCATGTCAGAGGACTTGCCAGAGAAGAACTTGTAGGTATTTGCTCTCTCCTTCAATCCCGTGAGGCCTAGGGAATGAAGGCAGGTTGTTATTCTTGGGGGACCTTCACCTTCTTGACCATCTTCCCTGCAATGTTTACTTTTTTGTTTGTTTGCATTTTTCTGGGGGGGAGCGTTAAGACAGGGTCTATTATGTAGGTCTCTGGCTGTTCTGAAACTCACTGTGTAGATCAGGCCAGCCTCAAACTCGAAGAGATCCACCTGCCTCTGGGATCCACCTGCCTCTGAGATTAAAGGTGTGTGCCATAACTCCTGGCAACATTTAGTTTTAATCATAAAAGCATATATCTTTGCTATGATTAAAAATTTAAGATGGCAAAAATGTGTATGTATCAGGGGCCAAGTTTATATTTTTGAAGCATATAGTTCCTTTGTAATGGACCAACTGCTTAGAGATAAAATACTAAATATAGAATTGAGACACACAAGCAATTTCCATAAACCTAATGTGTCAGCCCGATATTACTTTATAAGTACATCACCTGAGTGCATACTACATTTTCTTAATTAATACTTATACTCAAATTTGTTCATATATGGGTCAAATGTTTCATCCTTATGCTTGGGTTTATGTAAATTTAAGCTACAGTGAGGTTATATACAATTAAAAAAAACTATTTCATTAATTACCTTCAAAATTCAAGATTGGAGGAGTCTCTTTCCTAAGCTAATAATTTGATGAAAGTGTTAACATATATTTAGAGGTTTGCTAAGTTCTTTCTCTTGAGGCTGCTGTGCATTGTACATAGTAAATACCTTCCAATAGTCACTAATTAGATCAACACAGTCACTTTACCCTTTACTATTTTAATCCCATATTGTTTACAATGAAGATAGTATTTCAGTTATTCTGCTGTAGAAAAAAAATCGCACTGAAAAATTTTCTGTATGCAGAGAATAATAACCAGATTTAGCAACTAGGAAACCGTTTGAGGAATTGTTGGGAGGTGAGTTATTCTGTAATAACTATGTATCAGTTGCCTTGCGGTGTGCACAGACACAATCCATTTCAACTTCTGAACATTTGGTTTGATGAATATTCAGTTAAACACGTGGATACAAGCTCTTGCCAGAAGGTCAAATCTCTACCATTTATCTTGGTATGTTTCTGAATACATTCGATTCCTTCTGTTAACTCTACGGACTTTACTGCTTGGATCTCCAAAGCAATGATAGCCAACACCAACACAGAAGGCTTTGCCTTAGAAAATATGATCCTGCAATGGCATGCCTTAAGTTGGGCTTCTAGCCTTTCAAAATTAAGATTGTTTCTCCTTTCAAATGGCAAGTTCTCTTGAATGAGTAGTAGAGTTGCAGAAACTGAAAGGCAGTAGTAGCTTTGACTTTCCAACACACTTTCTCCAACACAATCTTTTCCATTTTCATCAAATCTGAAACCATGAACCTATACTGACTTATTCGGATCAAATTCGATGCCAATGGGATATTCCTTTCCTCTTCTATCAATTTGACAGCCAAATAAAAGCAGCTCAGTCCAACACACCCAAGATGCTTCGCCTATACCTTCATCTTAGACAAGAATCTGTCCAGTAAATTCACAGCCAGGGAAAATGTCGCTGTGTCGAAGCCAAAGAACTGAGTTAGACTGAGTAGATCTTTTACTTCAAAATCCCCGAGTCTTGAAGTCATCCTGAGGCCGTTATCATGAGCAGACTCCAATAGTTTCAAGCCGCAGACCTTTGGCTGACATCTAGACTCCTGTTCCAACAGGGTGTTCAGCTGGTGTAGCAGTTTCTGAGAGCCACTTGTAAGTAAAGTACCTCTATCATCTTGACAGCTACAGCTCCTCTGCAGTGACCACCACCCTGCCAGGGACTGCTCTCAGTTCGCCCTATGTCCCTGATCGAAGAGGCAGACCAGGGGAATGGACTCGCGGGCAGGCTAGCAGAGGCCTGGGGAGGGACGGGCGTCCCGGGTGGAGGGTCCTGCAGCGCCCTGAATTAGTGCAGCGTTCCTCGGGGTCAGATCGCAGGGAAAGAGCTATGCCCCTCTGCTGGAAGACAGACAGGGACCGAGCTGGCTATCTTCAGTACTATTTTCATGTTACAGTTTTATTAATTTTTTATTGCTTTTAAAACTCTTGCAATCAATGTCACCTGCAACCCTTCCTTGAGGCTATTTATTGTTTTCCTTGTTATACTTGCTTATTAAGTGATAAATCTTTTTTGTTGTTGTTCTATTTGTTTCAATTGTATTGATTTCAACTCTAAGTTTGATTATTTCCTGCTGTCTACTCCTTCTAGGTGAGTTTGCTTCTAATTGTTCTAAGGCTTTCAGCTGAGCTGTTAAGTCTCTAGTGTGGGATTTCTCTAGGTTTTTCACGTAGGCATCTAGCGCTATGAACTTTCCTCTTAAGACTGCTCTCATTGTGTCCCACAAGTTTGGATATGTTGTGGATTCATTTTCATTAAATTCTAGGAAGACTTTGATTTCTTTCTTAATTTCTTCCTTGACCCAGGGATGGTTCAACTGAGTGTCATGTTTAGTTTCCATGAGTTGGTAGGCTTTCTTTGATTTTTGATGTTGTTGAACTCTAATTTTAGGCCCTGGTGGTCTGATATGTTACAAGGGATTATTTCCATTTTTTTTTGTATCTGTTGATATTTGCCTTATGACCAATTATGTAGTCAATTTTGGAGAAAGTTCCATGAGGAGCTGAGAAACATGTATATTCCTTTGCATTTGGGTGGAAGCTTCTGTAGATATCTATTAAATCCATTTGCATCATAACCTCTTTTAGACTCCTTATTTCTCTGCTGAGTCTCTGTCTGGTTGACCTATCCAGGGTTGAAAGTGGGGTATTGAAGTCTCCCACTATTAGGGTGTAAGAATTGATGTGGGATTCGATCTTTAGCAGTGTTTCTTTTACATAAGTAGGTGCCCTTATATTAGGGGCATAAATATTCAGGATTGAAATCTCCTCTTGACCAATTTTTCCTGTGATGAATAAGTAATGACTCTCTTTATCCCTTTTAATTGCTTTTAGCTTAAAGTCTACTTTGTTAGATATTAGGATGGCAACCCCAGCTTGTTTCTTAGGACCATTTGACTGGAAAATCTTTTCCCAACCCTTTACTCTAAGTCTGTGTCTGTCTTTGCAGTTGAGGTGTGTTTCCTGTAAGCAACAGAAGGATGGCTTTTGTTGTTGTATCCATCTTGTTAGTGTGTGACGTTTTATAGGAGAGTTGAGTCCATTGATATTAAGGGAAATTAGTGACCATTGATTGATATTTCCTGCCATTTTTGGTGATAACTTGTTCATATTTCCTTTCTCTGGAGTATTCTTCTGTGGAATTATTGATTGTTTGTGGTTTCATGGGTGTATTTGGGGTCCTTCGGTTGGAGTTTTCCCTCTAACACTCTCTGTAGCACTGGATTGGTAGATAGATATTGTTTCAGTCTGACTTTGTCATGAAATATCTTGTTTACTCCATCTATGGTGATTGATAATTTTGCAGCATATGGTATTCTAGTTTGGCAGCCATGGTCTTTTAGTGTCTGTATAACTTCTGACCAAGCCCTTCTAGCTTTCATCGTTTCCATTGAATAGTCAGGTGTTATTCTGATGGGTCTGCCTTTCTATGTAAGTTGGCCCTTTTCTTTTGCAGCTTTTAAATTTTTTTCTTTGTTCTATATGTTTTGTGGCTTGATTATAATGTGGTGTGCTGACTTTTTTGGGGGATCATATTTATTTGGTGTTCTGTAACCTTCTTGTATCTTTATAGGCATTTCCTTCTTCAGGTTTGGGAATTTTTTCTTCTATGATTTTATTGAAAACATTATCTGTGCCTTTGAGCTGGTATTCTTCTCCTTCCTCTATTCCTATTATTCTCAAGTTAGGTCTTTTCATGGTGTCCCAGATTTCCTGAACATTTTGAGTTATGGCTTTTTTTAGTTTTACTATTTTCTTTGACTGAGATATCTATTTGAGCTACTGAGTCTTCCACTTCAGAGATTCTATCTTCCATCTCTTGAACTCTGTTTGTTAAGCTTGTATCTGTGGTTCCAGCTTTTTTCTTCAGGTTTTCTATTTCCATCTCTGCCTCATTTTGTGCCTTTTTTATTGCTTCTATTTCAGCTTTTATTTCAGCTTTTAGTTCTTGGCACGTCTTTCATAGATTTGTTCATCTCTTCCAATTTTTTGTTTGTATTTTCTTCTATTTCTTTAAGGTAATTTTTCATATCTTCTTTGAGAGCTTCAATGATCATCATAAAGGAGTTTTTGGTGTTGCTTCCTTCTGTTTCCTCTTCATTGCTCAGTTCAGATCTTGTAGTTGTAGGATTGCCTCTTTCTTCTGGAGTTACCTTGGTGTTCTTTAAATTATTATGTAAATTTTTGCACTAGCGTCTGCCCATGGCTTCAGTGGTTCATGATTAGGTGGCTCCTGGTCAGTTGTGGTACTCGGGCTTGTGTGTCTCCTGTCACCTCTGATCAAAAGGTCTGCTCAATCTCTGCCTCTGCTCTGGGCAGGGGACTGAATTTCAAGTCTTCAATCCTTCTCTGAGCAGTTGGAGGCAGGGTGGCCATGCAAATTCCCTCAACAGCAGCTGGGGGGACCGTGGCAGTCAGAGTTTATCTCTGTCTGCTACAGAGTGCGTGGGGACACGCTCTACAGACAGCACCTGGTCCTGGAACCCAAGTGATAAGTCTTATAACCTGAAGCGCTATCTTCTTCTTCAGTGTTAAAGAATTAAGTGTCAAGAATACAGAAAGGCTGAGGAAAAGTAATATCCTTATTAGACTCTCAAATTTTACTACATGTGGAAGATGCAGGCAAGATTTACTGAAGTAATTGAAATTGAAAAGGGTCGTGACAAATCTAAGCAGCTACCTAAGCTTCCTTTTCATGAAAAGAATGGATATATTGAATTTTATTAAGGGCTCAGACTCTTGTAATGTGGATATAGGAAACTTTTGATTTTCTGGAGCTAGGTCACACTTTTCTTGTTGATCCTAGTCATCCTAGGACTTGATCTCATATTTCACTTATATTTTCAGATTATATTTAAGAATCAAGCAAGCCGACCATATAACATTTACCCTCATGGAATCACTGATGTCAGCCCTCTATACTCAAGGAAATTGCCAAAAGGTAAGTAATATCTCAGTTTATAGGTTTCTGTTGTTGTAGTTATCTTTGAGGTACAACTCCAGGTAGTGAGATTATGTTATGTTGCTACTGTTTCCTGTCATTGTAAATATTTGTCCCGCCTATGGGTTTAATAAAAGCTGATTGGCTAAAGGCAGACAGAAAGTGTGGGCGGGGCTGCCAGGCTAAGAAAATTTGGGAACATCTCAGAACAGACACACAGACAGACACCACAGAGGCATCAGACAGATGCCGCAGAGATTCCTGGAGACAACACAGAGGAAAGAAGTTGAAATGCTGCTTTTAAACGTACTGAGCTGCATGGCTGAACAGTATAAGAAAGATGGGTTAGTTTAAGACTAGAAAATTAGCAAGTTATATGCCTGGGCCCTAGGTCAATCAACACAAAAATAATATAAATATGTGTGTGATTATTTGAGACTGAGAGTGGAACCAAACATCTGGTCCAGGCCTGGAACTTATTACAACAACACCAGTTTTTGACACACAAGTTTTACAATAATTTTATGTAAGTTTTCTTTGCTTTTTCTAAACATTTATTCTAAAAGTAATAAATCCAAAAATAGTATTTGTATCATTTGAGTAATGCAAAGTCATTTTATCAATATATTTACCATAGAACTGGGTAATATGCTGTTGTTATTTTCTTGTCCACAGCTCTAATCATTTTATTATTAAAAAAATAGATTCTTCTATATGCAAGAATATGCAAATATTCATATTATTTTTATTATTTGTAGTAAGAAATACAAACTAGTTTGTTGTTGAAAGTTTTTTTTTTTGGCTCATTTTGGGTCTGGGAGTTTTGTGACTTGGCGCGAGTAGCGGCGGTTGGAACTTGGTTTGTGGCGGTTTTGTCTCTTAAAGAAATGAATCATGTGTTTATATCTTTTAAAATGTTTAGTCTATATTTTAAGCACATTATTAGTTAGCTCTTTTATTTTAGTTTAATTTATTTTTATTAATTTTTTTATTATGTGGTTTAGCCTGTGGCTGGCCTGTATCTCTTATATATATATTTTTTTTTTTTAGAGGTCGGATGGAGACTGATTAACTTTATTTTTTTTATTTGTCTGTCTTTTGATTTTTTATCTATTTTTATGGTGCTGTATATAGGCAAAATCAGTTATTTTATTTATAGCATATATAACATTTTATCATATTTTTTTGTCTACTTAAAAAGGAAGGTTTTAATTTTTATATAGCAAAATTATAATAAAACAACTCTCAAGCAGGAATTATAGTCATAATATTTAGTCTATTTGTATTTTAAAATTAAAGAGAATATTTTATTATTTATTTTATCATTGTGAGTTTAAAGTTTTATATTTAATATATTTTTAAACTAAAAAGAACTATATCTATAATTATTAAACTTTTAATTACATTAAAGACCACAGAAGGATATATTATTATGTAAATAAACAGGAAGTATAAGCAACTTTTAAAGTCTAGAAAATGACAGAGATGACTTATGTCTGTCTGGACAGTCATCTAAAGTTTTTTTGTAATGTTGGGGCATTTATTTTTAGCCTATGTGGCCCAAAGTCTCTGGCATATTTTGTAGTGATGTAGGAAATTTGACATAGTCTATTAGTCGCTTTTTTGTGTGTCTTGAAGAATGTCTGGTGATGTTTTTTGTAAAGTAGGAACTTGAAGGATTATTTTGGCTTGTTTTGTTAATGTTTAGAGGTCACTTTTTTATGGAACTTGCATGTCTAGTTTATACAGCATATTATCAAGTAGTTAATATTAGAACAGTTTTTTGTTTAGTGGCTAACTGTTGTCACAAAGTAAATTTTATATGAAGTTTTTTTAATGTCTATCTTTTTTTTGAAATATATTGATGTTGTCAGGAGTAGACTTGTCTTACTGTTTAGAAAAGTCTAAGTTTTTAAAATAATTTAAATTTCATATTTTGTATGTCTTTGAAATGTTTGAAGACTTTAATTGAGATATATTTTTGTATATTTATAAAAAACTTCACTAATATGACTATAAGTTTGGTTATAATAGATGACTATTAATTTGTATTTTTTAATTATATATATATTTTTAAATGAGTTATATTATTTCTATATGAAAGAATATCATCCCCTCACCAGCTGCAACACTTGGGAGAATGGCCCCTACACATCATATTTTAATTAAGAGTAGAAAAATATATATAGCATAACAAACTCCACGTTGGGCGCCATCTGTTGTAGAAAGTTTTTTTTTTTTTTTTGGCTCATTTTGGGTCTGAGAAGTTTGTGACTTGGCGCACACAGCAGCAATTGGAACTTGGTTTGCGGCAGTTTTGTCTCTCAAAGAAATGAATCACATGCTTATATCTTTTAAACTGTTTGGCCCATATTTTAAGCACATTATTAGATAGCTCTTTTATCTTAATTTAATTTATTTTTATTAATCTTCCCACCACATGGCTCAGCCCGTGGCTGGCCTGTATCTCTTACATGTCTGTCTTTTTTGAGGTCGGATGGAGACTGACTAACTCTATCTTTTTTTATTTGTCTGTCTTTTGATTCTCCACCCACTTCTACGATGCTGTACATAGGCCAAATCAGTTATTTTATTTACAGCATATAGAACATTTCACCACTCTAGTTGTTTAAACTAACATGTTAAAAAACATGGCATAGGTAAGCGGAAAAATGCCTGCCCCCTCAACTTTCTTCCCTGCCCATTCCTACTACTTACTGACTGTGGCAGATGAGAGAGCAAGCGCTGAGGTCATGACAGCCAGAGAGCTGGCCCATCCCCTCACTGGCTGTAACACTTGGAAGAATGGCCCCTACACTTCAACTGGGCAACACAGTAGAGCTGGCCCTGGTGGTATAGGTGCGGGTGAGCTAGCCCTGAGGGTGTCAGAGCAGGAGAACCTACTCTATCTCTTGTTGCTTGTTATGCATGGTAAATTAGCCAGGGCAGTGCTGGAGATCTCACCCTGGTGATAAGAATGGGGGAAAGCTGTTGTGCTGACCAACCCTGCAACAACCCAGGTCCACAGCCAGGGCTATGAGTTGGCCCACCCCAACATTCATCTCATCTATGATCTGATGGAGTGCCTGAAGGGGCCAGTCTTGCAGATCAAAAGCTGAAGGGTCTCCATGACATAGGACAGCAACAGGATATCTAAGAGGAGTCCTGGTAAGGGCCCAGTTTGCTAGTGTAACTGAGATCAGAGGCCTCAAACCAGACCAATGACTCATTACAATGAACACCTGCAAGCAAAGATCCATGGACTAAGGGGTATAATGTGTGACTCACTGTACCACAGTACAGCTTCCAAGATATGACTTTTCTTTCTTTTCTCTTAAATTTTATTTTATTTTATTTTGGAGGATTGCAAGGGCAAAGGGTAGATATGAAGGGATGGGGAAATGAACAGGATCAAGACGCATGATGTAAAATCCACAAAGAATCAATAAAAAGGTTTTTTTTAAGACTCTTGGACCCATTTTTTATTGTATAAAATTATTTTGTGAATCCCTGATTTACAAAAGTGCCATTTTACTGTTCACTGAAAAATTTCACCTGTACATATTAGTTAGTAGTTGCCTTGAAATAAAAACATAATTATTGTTAAGAGTGGAACTTCAAATACACTGAACTTGGCAGAATTTAACAGAGAAAAGTAATAATTCATGAATTAATTTTAGACTAAAAATGATTCAGAATGCTCCACCTCACCACATATACACAGAGACTGCATGTACATACAGAGAACAGAAAATGACATAGAAATAACCTGATTGAATGCAGCTAGTAGCTGTCTTATGTTTTCACACCTTCAGCCTTCAATGGGCTGGAGGTTCAGCAGTTATGATTTGCTAAGACTCAGCTACACTTACAAGAGTATACTTTCAAGTTAAAATTGTTTATATAACAAGTTATGTTGCAATTTCTATGCACATAAACCTTTAATACAAAGTTGAAATACATACAGAAGCAAGTTTATGCCAGACATAATTCAACATTACTAAATATGTAACTCATTATACTTTAATTGATCTATTTCTGTTTTGTGTGTGGGTAGGTATAAAGCATATAAGAGATTTTCCAATTCGTCCAGGAGAGATATTCAAGTATAAATGGACAGTTACTGTAGAAGATGGACCAACTAAATCAGATCCACGGTGCCTGACCCGCTATTATTCAAGTTTCATTAACCCTGAGAGAGATCTAGCTTCAGGACTCATTGGTCATCTTCTCATCTGCTACAAAGAATCTGTAGATCAAAGAGGAAATCAGGTGAGATCTTCACTTAACAAGTATTAAGTCTGAAATTAAAAGTGGAATAAAATGCCTATGAACTTATAGCTATTCCCTATACTCTCTTAATTTAGGTATCTCTATAACCTGTAGAAAAATATAACCCAATAAAAGTGATTGAGTTCCACTTAGCTTTTATAAAATTCAAGTTTTCTAAGAAGCTTGCCTTCTGGACAAACAGAAAAGCCAGAATTCTAGATTCTTTCTATAATACTCAATCCCAATGTGGGATTTTGCTTTCCCCCTAGGATCTTGCCCATTTTTACCTGTCCAATTGCCACCAATATTTAGATGACCAATTTTATTCGAAGCAGGGTTTCAGGCAACCCAGGCTAGCCTTGAACTCCTTTTGTAGCTAAAGATAATCTTTGACTTCTGGTCTTCCTGCCTATACCTTTTAAATACTGGAATTATAGGTGTTTGTCAGTTTATGCCACATTTATACAGTACTGGGGATCAGACCCATGGCTTTGTGCATGCTAGGCAAACTGAAATACATCTACCAACTGAAATACTTCCCTGGACTCTATAATTTTTTAAACCTATAAATTTATGTCTACAGCCTATGTTTCTCTCCTGAACAACTGATTATAAATGAATGAATCAAAAAAATTCTTTCCTGGATATCTCATTATGAATGAATGAATCAAAAGCACCTTAAAATTACTCTTGTAGTGATACATGCCTCCAATCTCAGTACAGGGAGACTGAGTTCAAGGCCAGCCTGGAATATATAGGAAGTTCTAGACCAGCTTCTCCTCTGAACAAACCCTGTTAGAAAACAAAAGTAATACATATGTAGCATCTACAACACTATATGACATTTAATAAGGGGCCAATACTTGTTAAATAAAATAGAGGAAAATAAAAAATTATTTTGATTATTGGTAGAATTTAGACTTTCTGATGTTTTATAAAATTATCTGAGCTGGATGGTGGGGGCACATGGCTTTAATCCCAGCACTCAAGAGGTGGATCTCTGTGAGTTAGAGGCCAGCCAGGACTGTTACACAGTGAAACCCTGTCTCAAAAAACCAAACCAAAAAAGAAAATTGTCTGAGTAAGAAAAACTTAGTTCTTTACAAAAATCACATTTCTTGTCTCCAGAAGAACTCATTGCTATATTTTGAAACTTGAATATACATTTATTTTGACTATTTAGGATACATAAATTCCTACTAGTTGAAAGGAATTTTATGGGTTTAATGATCAAAGAGCCTGTGTGCAGGTATAATATATGGTATACAAATCCAGAGTAGTAAGATTTTGAATTTAATATTTGGATATGACCAAATATCTGTCCTAAGAATGTTTCCTAATTATACTTTTCCCATAAGCTTTTGGAAGATTACTGAAATACATATTCTCCAATTTCCTCTTCAGCATTTTGGCTTTTTCAAATATAGGTTATACAAAATGAAATTTACACATATGAAGTTTGGATATTAAATTTTATACTCAATTAGCAGGTGACTAATTTATGAATTTGCTCACTATGCAAAATGCTATTTTAAGATATTAGATTTTTTAGAACAAAAGTTTTAAAGTATTAGCATTATTTAGTATTCATCTTGTCATATCTGAATTTCTTTTTTTCTTGTTTTTTATTATTAATAAAGTCTCAATTTTTATCCATGTATCTCCTTGTTGAAATGCCCTTCCCCCTCCCACCTCTACAAGTCACTCTTCTCCCCATCTTCTTATTTCCTCCCCGGCAAGGACAGTAGGTCCCAAGGTGCCAAGGTGGCTTAGTTCGGCATCCACTCCAAGCAAATCCACTTTCATCATCCCTACATCAAGACTGGCTCAAGTGTTTCTCTGGAGGGAATGGGCTGCAAAGTGCCAGTGCTAAAGATGCCAAGCTGTTCAGAGTTTGTGGTTTGCAGCTTGAACATGCTTTGCTTTTTGTTTAAAGTTCACTAATGAGTGAATACATCCCCTGCTTATCTTTTTGGGATTGTGAAACCACACTCATGAGGATATTCTCCATATCCATTCATTTGCCTGCAAATTATAGAATATCATTGTTTCTTACTGTTGAGTAGTACTCCATTGTGTAGATGTACCACAGCTTGTTAATCCATTCCTCTGTTGAGGGGCAATTAGGTAGTTTCTACGTTCTTTTTTTCTGCTATCTTTTTTTTATTATGAATAAAGTCCCATTTTCTATTTGTGTCTATCCTTGTTCAAGGTCTCTTCCCCCTCCCACCCCCTCTAGTCACTCTCTCTTCTCTACATCTACCCATCTCCTCCCCAGCATGGACAGGAGGTACCAAGTTCCCAATATTGATCAATTCAGCATCCACTCCTGACAGATCCAATTTCTTCACCCCAACATCAAGACTGAGTCAGGTGTTCCTCTAGAAGGAGTGGAATCCAAGGTTCCACTCCCAGGTGTTTAAGATCCAAAGCTGTTCAGGGGTTGTGGCTTACAGCTTGGACATGTTTTGATTTTTGCAATTTTTGTTTAGAGTCCACTAATGAGCGAGTACATCCTCTGCTTATCTATCTCTGTTTGAGATACCTCCCTCAGGAGGATATTGTCCAAATCCATCCATTTGCCTGCAAAATTTAGGATATCATTTTTTCTTACTGCTGAGTAGTAATACTCCATTGTGTAGATGTACCACAGTTTGTTATTCCATTCTTCAGTTGAGGGGCATCTAGGTTGCTTCCAGGTTCTTACTATTACGAATAATGCTGCTACAAACATAATTGAGCTAATGCCTTTGGAGTGCGAATGTGCATCTTTAGGGTATACACCCAGAAGTGGTATTGATGGATCCTTGGGGAGATTGGTTCCCAGTTTTCGGAGGAAACTGCCATACTGCATTCCAGAGTGACTCAACAAGCTTACACTCCCACCAACAATGGAGGAGTGTTCCCCTTGCTCCACAACCTCTCCAGCATAGGCTGTCATCTGTGACTTTTACGTTAGCCAATCTCACAGGTGTCAGGTGGTATCTCAAAGTTGTTTTGATTTGCATTTCTCTGATGGCTAAAGATGATGAGCACTTTTTCAAGTGCCTTTCAGCCATTAGTACTTCTGCTGAGAATTCCCTTTTTAATTCTGAACCCCATTTATTGATTGGGTTATTCAAGATATTGGGCTGTAGATTCTTGAGCTCTTTATATATCTTAGAGATCAGTCCTCTATCACTTGTAGGGTTGGTGAAAATCTTTTCCCATTCTGTAGGCTATTGTTTTGACAGTGTCCTTGGCTTTACAGAAGCTTCTCAGTTTCATGAGGTCCCATGTATTGATTTTTGTTCTTAGTGTCTGTGTCACTGGTGTTATATTTAGGAAGTGATCACCTGTGCCAATGCATTGGAGGGTATTTCCCACTTCCTTTTCTGTCAAGTTCAGAATGGCTGGGTTTATGTTGAGGTCTTTGATCCACTTGGATTTGAATTTTGTGCAGGGTGACAGGCTCGGATCTATTTGCATTTTTCTACACACTACCATCCAGCTATGCCAACACCATTTATTAAATATACTATCTTTTTTCCATTGAATATTTTGGACCTCTTTGTCAAAGATCAGGTGTTCATAGGTTTTTGGGTTAATGTCTGGATCCTCAGTTCTATTCCATTGATCCACAAGTCTGTTTTTATGCCAGTACCAGGCTGTTTTTATTACTATAGCTCTATAGTATAACTTGAAGTCAGGGATGGTGATACCTCCTGAGGTTCTTTTGTTGAGTAAAATTGTTTTGGCAATCCTGGCTTTCCTGTTATTCCAAATGAAATTGAGTATCGTTCTTTCAAGGTCCAAAAAATATTGTGTTGGGATTTTGATGAGCAGTGCATTGAATCTGTAGACTGCCTTTGGTAGAATTGCCATTTTTACTATGTTGATCCTACCAATCCAGGAACATGGGAGAGCTTTCCATTTTCTGATATCCTCTTCAATTTCTTTCTTCAGTGACTTAAATTTTTTGTCAAATAGATCTGTTACTTCTTTAGTTATAGTTACTCCAAGGTATTTAATACTATTTGCAGCTAGTATGAAGAGTAATGTTTCCCTTATTTCTTTTTCAGCCCTTTTATCTTTAGTATATACAAGGACTACTGATTTCTTTGAGTTAATCTTGTATCCTGCTACATTGCTGAAGGTGTTTATCAGCTGTAGGAGTTCCCTGGTAGAATTTTGTGGGTCACTTATGTATACAATCATATCATCTGCAAATAGAGATAGCTTCACTTCTTCTTTTCCAATTTGTTAGCTGCCATGTGGGTGCTGGGAATCGAACCCGGGTCCTCTGGAAGAGCAGACGGTGCTCTTAACTGCTGAGCCATCTCTCCAGCCCCTCTTTTCAAATTTGTATCCCCTTAATCTCCTTTCATTCTCTTATTGCTTTAGCTAAAACTTCGAGAACTATATCGAATAGATAAGGGGAGAGAGGACATCCTTGTCTAGTTCCTGATTTTAGTTGGATTGCTCTGGGTTTTTCTCCATTGAGATTCATGTTGACTGTTGACTTCTTGTAAATTGCCTTTATTATATTTAGGTATTTTCCCTTTATTCCTGGTCGCTCCAGGGCTTTTATCATAAGGGAATGTTGGATTTTGTCAAAGGCTTCTTAAGCATCTAAGGATATGATCATGTGGTTTTTTTTCCTTCAATTTATTTATATGATGGATGACATTTACAGTTTTTCGTATATTGAACCATCCCTGCATTTCAGGGATGAAGTCTACTTGATCACGGTGGATGATATATTTTATATATTGTTGTATACTGTTTGCCAAAATTTTGTTGAGAATTTTAGCATCAATATCATGACGGAAATTGTTCTGTAGTTCTCCTTCTTTGCTGTGTCTTTGAATGGCTTGGATATTAGGGTTATTGTGGCCTCATAAAAGGAATTTGGCAATATTCCTTCAGTTTCTACTGTGTGAAATAGTTTGAGGAGTAATAGTACTAATTCTTGTTTGAATGTTTGGTAGAATTGTGCACTGAAACCATCTGGACTTGGGCTTTTTTTTTTTTTTAACTTGGGAGGCTCTTAATAACAGCTTCCATTTTCTTTAGGGTTATATTTCTGTTTAGGTAATTAATATGGTCTTCATTTAATTTTGGTAAATGGTAACTGTCCAAAAATCTGTCCAATTCTTCTAGGTTTTCCATTTTTGTGGAATATATATTTTCAATGTATGACCTGATAATTCTCTGGATTCCCTGGGGTTCTGTTGTTATGTCCCCCATTTCCTTTCTGATTTTGTTGATTTGGATACTCTCTATCTGCTTTTTGATTAGGTTGGATAAGTGCTTATCTATCTTGTTGACTTTCTCCAAGAACCAACTCTTAGATTCATTGATTCTTTGTATTGTTCTTTTTGTTTCAATTATATTGATTTCCGTTCTATGTTTGATTATTTCCTGCCATCTACTTCTTCTAGGTGAGTTTCTTTCTAATTGTTCTAAGGCTTTCAGCTGAGCTGTTAGGTTTCTAGTGTGGGATTTCTCTAGGTTTTTCATGTAGGCATCTAGTGCTATGAATTTTCTTCTTAAGACTGCTTTCATTGTGTCCCACAAGTTTGGGTACATTGAGGATTCATTTTCATTAAATTCTAGGAAGACTTTGATTTCTTTCTTAATGTCTTCCTTGACCCAGAAATGGTTCAGCTGAGTGATGTTTAGTTTCCATGAGTTGGTAGGCTTTCTGTGATTTTTGATGTTGTTGAACTCTAACTTTAGGCCCTGGTGGTCTGATATGATACAAGGAATTATTTCCAATTTTTTTGTATCTATTCATATTTGCCTTATGACCAATTATGTAGTCAATTTTAGAGAAAGTTCCATGTGGTGCTTAGAAATATTTATATTCCTTTCCACTTTGGTGGAAGCTTCTGCAAATATCTACTAAGTCCATTTGTATCATAACCTCTTTTAGACTCCTTAATTCTCTGTTGAGTCTCTGTCCAGTTGACCTATCCAGGTGTGAACGTGGGGTATTGAAGTCTCCCACTATTAGAGTGTGAGATCTGATGTGGGATTTGAGCTTTAGTAGTGTTTCTTTTACATAAGTAGGTGCCCTCATACTAGGGGCATAAATATTCAGGATTGAAATCTCTTCTTGACCAATTTGTCCTGCACTGAATAAGTAATGTCCATCTTGGTCCCTTTTAATTGCTTTTAGCTTAAAGTCTACTTTGTTAGATATTAGGATGGCAACCCCAGCTTGTTTCTTAGAGGCATTTGTTTGGATAATCTTTTGCCAACCTTTACTCTGAGCCTGTGTCTGTCTTTGTGGTTGAGGTGTGTTTCTTGTATGCAGCAGAAGGATGGCTTCTGTTTTTGTATCCATTTTGTTAGTGTGTACCTTTTTATAGGTGAATTGAGTCCATTGATACTAAGGGATATTAGTCACCACTGATTGATGTTTCCTGCTATTTTTGGTAGTAGCTTCTATGTATTTCCTTTCTCTGTGCCTTTCCTCTGTGGAATTATTGATTGTTTGTGATTTCTTGAGTGTATCTGGGATTCTTATGTTGGAGCTTTCCCTCTAATGATTTCTTGAGAGCTGGATTGGTAGATAGGTATTGTTTCAGTCTGACTTTGTCATGAAATATCTTATTTACTTCGTCTATGGTGATTGATAATTTTGCTGGATAAAGTAGCCTAGGTTGGCAGCCATGCTCTTTTAGTGTCTGTATAATTTCTGACCAAGCCCTTCTTGCTTTCGTCATTTCCTTTGAATAGTCAGGTGTTATTCTTATGGGTCTGCCTTTATAAGTAAGTTGGCCTTTTCATTTGCAGCTCTTAAATTTTTTTTCTTTTTTCTGTATGTTGTGTCGCTTGATTATTATGTCATGAACAGACTTTTTTGGGGGGGTCATATCTAGTTGGTGTTCTCTAAGCTTCTTGTATCTTTATAGGCATTTCCTTCTTTAAGTTAGGAAAGTTTTCTTCTGATTCTATTGAATACATTATCTGTGCCTTTGAGCTGGTATTCTTCTATTCTTATTATTCTCAGGTTAAGTCTTTTCATGGTGTCTCAGATTTCTTGAACATTTTGTGATATGGCTTTTTTGGTTTAGTATTTTATTTGACTGATGTTTCTAATTTTCATCTCTTGGATTCTGGTAGTTATGCTTGTATCTGTTGTTCCAGCTCTTCAAATTTTCTATTTCTGCCTTTGCCTCATTTTGTGCCTTTTTTATTGCTTCTATTTCAGTTTTTATATTTTGGAATGTTTCTTTCATTTTTTGTTTACCTTTCCTTGGTTTTTTTTCCAGGATTTGTTTATCTCTTCCAATTTTTTTTTATATTTTTTTCTATTTCTTTAAGGGAATTTTTTATATCTTCTTTCAATGCTTCAATAATCTTCATAAAGGTGTTTTTGGTGTTGCTTCCTTCTGTTTCCTCTTCATTGCTCTGTTCATGTCTTGTAGTTGTAGAACCACCATTTTCTTCTGGTGTTGCCTTGTTGTTCTTTATATTGTTATATGTATTCTTGCACTGATGTCCACCCATGGTTTCAATAGTTCACTATTAGGCAGCTCCTAGTCAGTTGTGGCTTAGAGGGCTTGTGTGTCTCCCATCTCCTCTGAGAAAGGGGTCTGCTCAATCTCTGACTCTGCTCCGGATAGGTATCTGAATTTCAAATCCTCAGTCCATCTCTGATGATGTAGTTTGCCCTGGAGGCAGATCCAACTGTGCAAGGTCCCCTCTTTTAGGTGCGGCTGGATGAGCCCCTCTCAGCCAAATTCTAGATCCTGTCTGCTATGGAGAGCTGAGATCAGAGTCTAGTGATTTGTCCTGGACCTGGAGAACAAGTCCCCAAAAGTGTGGTGGTCTGGGAGCTGGAATCTGCTCCCCTCTGGGCCTGGTCTGAATTTCAAAGTCCTCAGTCCTTCTCTGCTGATACAGTTGGAGGTATGGTTATGCAAGGTTCTCTCTTTTAGATGTGGCTGGAGGAGACCCTCACCGCTAAACCCAAGCTCCTATCTGCTAGAAAGAGTTGAGATCAGAGTCTAGGGATTGACCCTTCATTTATTTTTATATTTTTAGTTTGTTGTATTCTGTTAGCCTTATGTAAAGCTAGTTGCAAGATAGGAACTTAGGAATGTTATTGAATTTATTTGACTTGAATGATGCAGCTTTAAGATCTATATTTCTGTACATTAAACATGGAGAAAATGAAGCTATAAGCTGTGCAAATATATGACTTTAGGTCCATGAAGAATGAAATTTATTAGATCAAGCTATCTTCTTGCCTTGAGTTTGTGTTAATTCTAAACATATATTCATCACCCAAAATGCCCATCCCTCTTCCATGACATGCTATAACAGTGACTATTCAGAGGAAATAAATTGAGTCAAAGGATTAGTATATGCCATCCATCTATCCTGTGTGGCCAGCTCCTACCTATAAGTGTCATGTCCTTATCCCTTTTTATATATGTTATTAACAGATGATGTCAGACAAGAGAAATGTCATCCTGTTTTCTGTATTTGATGAGAACCAAAGCTGGTACATCACGGAGAACATGCAACGTTTCCTCCCCAATGCAGATACACAGCCCCAGGACCCTGAGTTCCAGACCTCTAACATCATGCACAGTGAGTAAATAATCATTTGTAGCCTGGTGGTGGTGGCACACACCTTTAATCCTAGCACTCAGAAGGCAGAGACAGTATGTCTCTGAGTTTGAGGCCAGCCTGGTCTATAGAGCAAGTTCTAGGACAGCTAGGGTTTCACAAGAAAACCTTGTCTCAAAAAACAAAAAACAAAACCAAAAAAACCCAATCTGTATTTAATGCCCATCTGGTAAAGGGAAATTGATGGTCCCAACTGATGTCTATGTGTAGACTATAAATAAATATGTAACTGTGACCATATAATGCATATTTTTAAAATCCACTAACCACTTTTCTTTCAATGTTTATTTGTTTACCCTGTTCTTTGAATTTGTATTTTATCTCCTGAATTTGTATTTTATCTCCTATATTATTAATTTTTTGCCAATCATTCCATACCAAGATAACTCATCTCACAATATTTTCTTATTAGTAAATAATCATATACTATGTATATGATATTATCCTTTCTAAAATGTTAGATATATCTCTCCTCACTGTCTGAGATCTAAATGTCAGAAGACAGTTTCTTTGATCTCTCTCTCTTTAGAATTTAGATGTTGCATTTCCCCTGTACCCTTGCATGTTCTCTCTGTACTTGTCTTTTTCTTCTGTAATCATCTATTAACTGCATTAATAACCTTATTTAACTAATTTTCTCTTTATGACTCATTTCCAAACACAGCCACATTTGAAAGTATTGGAGTTTTAAGCATCAACATGAAAGTTGGGAGAACACAATTCAGCATATAAATTACTCATGTGTATTATTTATATATAAACACAGATCTTAATAGCCAAAACATAATAAAAATTGTAGCAGGAAACCAGAAGCTACCCAGGTAAACTCTGATGATGTCAAGGAACTGGAGACGGACAGGGTGGGGTCAACTAAAAAGAGCCCCCCCCAAAAAAGAGAGCCTGGCCCTTTTTTGACTTGTTGTGTGGTTAAAAAAGACCACTCAGTTTGGACCTCTCCTGCACGCTGTTTCTTCCCTTTTCCCCTCCAAATACCCTTTATACCATAAGTGGCTTTAAAATAATAAATATTACCTAAATATAAAAATATAGTGGTTGGATAAGTTCCAATTATACCTGTAGACAACTATTAACTAAAAGATAAATGAAAAATGAATTGCCATGACACAGATGCTTATATATTGATACAAATGAAAAATTAATCTATATGTTTCCTCTTCAACACTCAGTTCAGGTCTTGTAGTTGTAGGACCGCATTTTTCTACACACTTCCATCCAGCTATGCCAACACCATTTGTTAAAGATACTATCTTTTTCCCATTGAATATTTTAGGCCTCTTTCTCAAAGATCAGGTGTTCATAGGTTTTTGGGTTAATGTCTGGATCCTCAATTCTATTCCATTGATCCATAAGTCTGTTTATCAGGCTGTTTTTATTACTGTAGCTCTACAGTATAACTTGAAATCAGGGATGGTGATACCTCCTGAGGTTCTTTTGTTGAGTAAAATTGTTTTGGCAATCCTGGTTTTCCTGTTATTCAAAATGAAATTGAGTATTGTTCTTTCAAGATCCAAAAAATATTGTGTTGGGATTTTGATGGACAGTGCATTGAATCTGTAGATTGCCTTTGGTAGAATTGCCATTTTTACTATGTTGATCCTACCTATCCAGGAACATGGGAGAGTTTTCCATTTTCTGATATCCTCTTCAATTTCTTTCTTCAGTGATTTAAAATTTTTGTCAAATAGTTCTGTTACTTCTTTGGTTATTGTTCCTCCAAGGTATTTAATACTTTTTGCAGCCATTATGAAGGATAATGTTTCCCTTATATCTTTTTCAGCTCTTTTATCTTTAGTATATAGGAGGACTACTGATTTCTTTGAGTTAATCTTGTATCCTGCTACATAGCTGAAGGTGTTCATCAGCCATAACAGTTCCTTAGACGAATTTTGTGGGTTACTTATGTATACAATCATATCATCTGCAAATAGAGATAGCTTCACTTATTCTTTTTCAATTTGTTTCCCCTTAATCTCCTTTCATTCTTTTATTGCTTTAGCTAAAACTTTGAGAACTATATCGAAGAGATAAGGGGAGAGTGGCCATCCTTGTCTAGTTCCTGATTTTAGTGGGATTGCTTTGAGTTTTTCTCCATTAAGTTTGAAACTGGCTGTTCGCTTCATGTAAATCGCCTTCATTATATTTAGATATTCTCCCTGTATTCCTGATCTCTCCAGGGCTTTAATAATGAAGGAGTGTTGGATTTTGTCAAAGGCTTTTTCAGCATCTAAGGATATGATCATGTGGTTTTGCTCCTTAAATTTGTTTACATGATGGATAATGTTTATGGTTTTTCATATGTTAAACCAGCCCTGCATTACTGGGATGAAGATTACTTGGTCCTGGTGGATGATATTTTTTATACATTGTTGTATATGGTTTGCTAAAATTTTGTTGAGAATTTTAGCATCAATATTCATGAGGGAAATTGGTCTGTAATTCTCCTTCTTTGTTGTGTCTTTGAGTGGCTTGGGTGTTACGGTGGTGATTGTGTCCTCATAAAAGGAATTTGCCAATATTCCTTCAATTTCTACTGTGTGCAATAGTTTGAGGAGCAATGGTAGTAATTCTTTGAATGTCTGGTAGAATTCGGCACTGAAACCATCTGGACCAGGGCTTTCATTTTTTGGGAGGCTTTTAATGACAGCTTCAATTTCCTTAAGGGTTATAGGCTTGTTTAGGTAATTAACCTGATCTTCATTTAATTTTGGTAGATGGTACCTGTCCAGAAAGCTGTCCATTTCTTCGAGGTTTTCCATTTTTGTGGAATATATATTTTCAATGTATGACCTGATAATTCTCTGTATTTCCCTGGGGGTCTGTTGTTATGTCCCCCTTTTCATTTCTGATTTTGTTGATTTTAACACACTCTCTCTGTTTTTTGATTAGTTTGGCTAAGAGATTATCTATCTTGTTGACTTTCTCCAAGAACCAACTCTTAGATTCATTGATTCTTTGTATTGTTCTTTTTGTTTCAATTATATTGATTTCCGTTCTATGTTTGATTATTTCCTACTGTCTACTTCTTCTTGGTGAATTCGCTTCTAATTGTTCTAAGGCTTTCAGCTGAGCTGTTAGGTCTCTAATGTGAGATTTCTCTAGTCTTTTCATGTAGGCATCTAGCACTATAATTTTCCCCTTAAGACTGCTTTCATTGTGTCCCACAAGTTTGGGTACATTGAGGATTCATTTTCATTAAATTCTAGGAAGACTTTGATTTCTTTCTTAATTTCTTCCTTGACCCAGAAATAGTTCAGCTGAAAGATGTTTAGTTTCTATGAGTTGGTAGGCTTTCTGTGATTTTTGATGTTGTTGAACTCTAACTTTAGGCCCTGGTGGTTCGATACGTTAAAAGGGTAGGCCCGGGTGGTCTGATACGTTAAAAGGGATTATTTTCATTTTTTGTATCTATTGATATTTGCTTTATGACCAATTATGTGGTCAATTGTGGAGAAAGATCCATGAGGAGCTGAGAAATATGTATATTCCTTTGCATTTGGGTGGAAGCTTCTGTAGATATCTATTAAATCCATTTGCATGATAACCTCTTTTAGACTCCTTATTTCTCTGTTGAGTCTCTGTCTGGTTGACCTATCCATGGTTGAAAGTGGCGTATTTTGGCACAGGTGACCACTTCCTAAATATAACACCAGTGGCACAGACACTAAGACCAACAATCAATAAGTGGGACTTCCTGAAACTAGGAAGCTTCTGTAAAGCCAAGGACACTGTCAATAGGACAAAGCGACAGTCTACAGAGTGGGAAAAGATTTTCACCAACCCTACAAGTGATAGAGGACTGGACTCTAAGATATATAAAGAACTCAAGAATCTAGATCCCAAATCCTTGAATAACCCAATCAAAAAAATTGGGTTTAGATCTAAAAAGGAAATTCTCAGCAGAAGAATTATGAATGGCTGAAAGGCACCTGAAAAAGTGCTCATCATCTTTAGCCATCAGAGAAATGCAAATCAAAACAACTTTGAGATACCACCTAACACCTGTTAGATTGGCTAAGATAATAGACACAGAGGACAGCCTATGCTGGAGAGGATGCAGAGCAAGGGGACCTTTCCTCCATTGTTGGTGGGAGTGTAAGCTTGTTCAGCCACTTTGGAAAGCAGTATGGTGGTTTCTCAGAAAATTGAGAATCAATCTCCCCAATGACCCAGCAATACCACTTCTGGGTGTATTCCCTAAAGATGCACTGTCACCCTCCAAAGTCGTTAGCTCAACTATGTTCTTTGCAGCGTTATTTGCAATAACAAGAACCTGGAAACAACCTAGATGTTTCTCAACTGAGGAATGGATTAACAAACTGTGGTACATCTACACAATGGACTACTACTCAGCAGTAAGGAAAAATGATGTCTTAAAATTTGCAGGCAAATGGATGGATTTGGAGAATATCCTCCTGAGCGAGGTATCACAAACTCAGAAAGATAAGCAGGGGATGTACTCAATCATTAGTGGAGTCTAAACAAACAAACAACCAAGAAAAACACAAAGCATGCCCAAGCTGCAAACCAGAACCACTGAACAGCTTGGGGTCAGAAACACCCTGGAATGACTCCTTGGATCCCACTCCCCCTTGAGGAACACCTGACTCAGTCTTCAGGGAGGGGGGAGAAAACTGAATCTACCAGGGGTAGAGACTGAACTAAGCAATATTGTGGCAGTGGGACCATGGGACTGCCTGCTGCCTGCCCAGGGAGGGGATGGGGTTTTGTGGAGAAGAAAGAATGACCTGTTGTGGTGGGAGGGGGAACGGATCTTGAATAAGGATATACAAGGTTAGAAAGTGTGACTTCTTTGTTAATTATAATAATAATAGTAATAATAATAAAGAAAAAAAGTAAAAGCCACAAAGGATACTACCCTGAGAACAGGCTATCATATGCCTCTAAATTCTTAAAATTTGGGTTATTGGTTAATCAGTAAAAATTCTAACTGTTTTTTAATGTCAAACTTTGAGAAAAGATAACACTGTTCTGTCATAGCTTATTAATGATGACTAAAATATGAACAAGAGAAAATGTAATGCATGTCCAAAACAAAAATGATATAATCTACAGTGTGGAATAACATAAATGTGTCCCTGCTTACTGAATTCTGTATAAATTAAGAAGTGCTTCAGTTGCTGTTCAAAAAAAAAAACAATTAACTGAAAAAAATTAGTGTGAAAAAAATATGAAGAACTAACAAAGAAAAAGGGCCTTTATTTTTGGTAAGAACATACTTTTTGAGAGCACTTGAGTGTGTGTTCAAAAATAGCAAACTTATAAGAAACAGTGTTTATGTTTTCTGATCTTTGGTTTCTCTTATCTGGCAAAAGAATAATTTACATTATAAGTAGTTATGCATATTACTTGTATTTCTGTATCTTGTTTGAGAGTAGCCTTACCCGTCTTAAATCTTTGCTGTGGCTTGGTTTTCTTAGTTTTTAGTGAGAAAGGAAAATCATATGTGTGCCAATTAGCTTCATCTAATTGGGGGACAGGGAGATGCTCTTGATGTCAATGACGCTGTGACTTACCCTTGCCACCATAAGTTTATTTGTGAGTCAGTTATTCCCACCTGGATTGAAGTTTTTTCCCCATTGAAAGTCTTGCTTCCCCTGGAGTAGTTAAAATATTTGTATCATAAATCAACGATGGAGATAACACATTGCATTATGTGATTTTATTATATATCTCTTTTCCTGGAGTTTTGCAAGTAAGATTTCTTAAGAACCAACTTCTCATCTGTCCTCCAGTTCTACCCCACAGAACTGAATCATCTAATAACTGCACAATGCACAATATCCAATGACTCAATAATTACTTTACAAAAAAATTTATTGTTCAAGATAAAAAGCTTTAAATCAATCCCTGTACATTGCCTCATATCAACATTCTAGACATTAAAATACACCTCATATTTGTTGTTTGTTATAGTCTGACCTCGCTTATCTTAGTGCCTTTCTCTTCCCCAGACACAACCTTATAATGATCCCTATAATATATAGTTTTATACTTAGTTTAAAACTTTCTTATTTAGACAAAAGGAGGAGATGTAGTGGGAAACCAGAAGCTACCCAGGGAAACTCTGATGATGTCAAGGAACCATAGATGCACAGGGCATGGTCAACTAAAAAGAGCCTCCCCCCAAAAAAGAGAGCCCGGCTCTTTTTTGACTGGTGGCATGGTAATAAAAGACCGCTCAGTTTAGACCTCTCCTGCACGCTGTTTCTCCCCTTTTCCCCTCCAAATACCTTTTATAACATAAGTGGCTTTAAAATAATAAATATAACCTAAATATAAAAATATAGCTGCCGATAAGTTCCATTACAAAAAATTTAACCTTAGTGTACTACTACGAAAGAATTCTATCAGTGAGACAGATAACATGGCATATCTATCAAACTGCATAATTAGAAAATCATTATTCCTAGTGGGTATGGTAAAAGGGAACTATCATACACTACTAGTAGACAACCCTAATAGTTATTTTTAAGACTACCTCACGTATTAAAATTTTCAATATATGCTTTTGAATTAATTATTCTCATTGGAATGGTCAGGATGGAATAAGCACATATCACCATGTCTATTACATATAATGTAACTAAAATTTCTAACCAAATTATAGAAAAGTGACCTAAGAACAGAACCTTAACAAATTATGTTGTAGGCTACATTCACCTGACAGGATATGCCTTCTGTCAGAATTCTATAACACTTATCTCATAGTATTAGTCCTCATCTTCAAGTCAAGCTGAGCCTCACATTTAATTTGAATTTCTGGTAATAGTTGCCTATTATATTTTAGAGCGATAGTACTTTGTTCTCACTACTTCTAAAAACTTTAGTGTTTACAGTCCCTCTAATTGCATTTACATTTTTCTTTTTTCACTATACTTTATTTTCTTTTAGATTCTTCTCCTTTACTTTCTTTTAATTTTGAATGAAGTCTCATTTTTATCCATGAATCCCCTTGTTCAAACTTCCTTCCACCATCAAACTCCTCCCAGTCACTCTCTCTTCTTCCCATCTCCTGATATCCTCCCAAGAAAGGGCAAAAAGTCCCAAGGTGGCTTAGTTCAGCATCCACTCCAGACAAGGCCACTTCCCTCATCACAACATCAAGACTGGGTCAGGTGATCCTCTGGAGGGAATGGGCCCCAAGGTGCCAGTCCAAGGTACTTCAGATCCCAAGCTGTTCAGTGGTTGTGGTTTGCAGCTTGGGTGTGATTTGCTTTTTTGTTTAGAGTCCACTAATGAATGAGTACATACCCTGCTTATCTTTCTGGGTTTGTGAAACCTCTCTCAGGAGGCTATTATCCAAATCCACTCATTTGCCTGCAAATTTTAGGATATCATTTTTTCTTACTGCTGAGTAGTACTCCATTGTGTAGATGTACCACAGTTTGTTAATCCATTATTCAAATGAGGAGCATCTAGGTTGCATCCAGGTTCTTGCTATTATGAATAATGCTGCTGCTATGATCATAGTTGAGCTAATGCCTTTGGAGTGTGACTGTGCATCTTTAGGGTATACACCCAGAAGTGGTAGTGCTGGATCCTTGGGGAGATTGGTTCCCAGTTTTTGGAGAAACTGCCATACTGCATTCCAGAGTGGCTGAACAAGCTTACACTCCCACCAACAATGGAGGAGTGTTCCCCTTGCTCCACAACCTCTCCAGCATAGGCTATCATCTGTGTCTTTTATCTTACCTATTCTGATAGGTGTCAGGTGGTATCTCAAAGTTGTTTTGATTTGCATTTCTCTGATGGCTAAAGAAGTTGAACACTTTTTAAAGTGCCTTTCAGCCATTTTTAATTCTTCTGCTAAGAATTCCCTTTTAGTTCTGAACCCCATTTTTTAACTTAGTAATTTAGGGCTTTGGTCACTAGTTTCTTGAGTTCTCTCTATATTTTAGAGATCAGTCCTCTGTCACTTGTAGGGTTATTGAAGATCTTTTCCCATTCTGTAGGCTGTTGTTTTATTCTATTGACTGTGTCCTTGGCTTTACAGAATCTTCTCAGTTCAGGAGGTCCCACTTATTGATTGTTGCTCTAAGTGTCTGTGCTACTAGTATTATATTTAGAAAGTGGTCACCTGTGCCAATGTGTTGGAGAGTATTTCCCACTTTCTTTTCTATCAGGGTCAGTGTATCTGGGGTTATGTTGAGGTCTTTGATCTGTTTGGGTTTGATTTTCATGCACGGTGATAGGCTTGGATCTATTTGCATTTTTCTACACATGACCATCCATTTATGCCAACACCATTTGTTAAAGATATTATCTTTTTTCCACTGATAGTATTTTGGGCCTCTTTGTCTAAGATCAGGTGTTCATAGCTGTGTGGGTAAATGTTGGGGTCTTCAGTTCAATTCCATTGATCTACACATCTGTTTTTATGCCAGTACCAGGCTGTTGTTATTACTGTAGCTCTGTAGTATAATTTGAAGTCGGAGATGGTGATGTCTTCTGAGGTTTTTTGTTGAGCAAAATTGTTTTGGTAATCTTGGCTTTCCTGTTATTCCAAATAAACTTCAGTATTGTTATTTCAAGGTCTGTAAAAAATTATTTTGGGGTTTTGATGGGAATTGCATTGAATCTGTAGATTGCTTTTGGTAGAATTGCCATTTTTACTATGTTGTTCCTGTCTATCCAGGAACATGGGAGATCTTTCCATTTTCTGTTATCCTCTTCAATTTCTTTCTTCAGTGATTTAAAGTTTTTGTCAAATTGATCTGTTGCTTCTTTGGTTATAGTTACACCAAGGTATTTAATGCTATTTGCAGCTATTATAAAAGGTGGTGTTTCCCCACCCTATCCTTCATCTACTTCTCAGAGAGGGTAAGGAGTCAATATAGTCTGCATATCAAGTTGAGGCACGACTAAACCCATCCTCCATATGAAGGCAGAGCAAGGTATCCATCTATAGGGAATGGGCTCCAAAAAACCAAGAACCAACTCTTTGATTCATTGATTCTTTGTATTGTTATTTTTGTATTGATTTCAGCTGTAAGATTGATTATTTCATGCTGTCTACTCCTTCTAGGTGAGCTTGCTTCTAATTGTTCTAAGCTTTTCAGCTGTGCTGTTAGTTCTCTAGTGTGGGATTTCTATAGATATTTTATGTAGGCATCTAGTGGTATGAATTTTCATCTTAAGACAGCTTTCATTGTGTCCCATAATTTTGGGTATATTGTGGATTCATTTTTGTTAAATTGTCAGAAGTCTTTGATTTCTTTCTTAATTTCTTCCTTGACGCACAGGTGTTCCAGTTGGGTGATGTTTAGTTTCTATGAGTTGGTAGGCTTTCTGTGATTTTTTTCTTGTTGTGGAACTCTAACTTTAGACCATGGTGATCTGATATGATACAAGGGATTATTTCCATTTTGTATCTATTGATATTTGCTTTATGACCAATTATGTGGTCAATTTTGGAGAAAGTTCCATGAGGAGCTGAGAAATATGTATATCAGTTTGCGTTTGGGTAGAAGCTTCTGTAGATATCTATTAAATCCATTTGCATCATAACCTCTTTTAGACTCCGTATTTCTCTGTTGAGTCTCTGTCTGGTTGACCTATCCAGGGTTGAAAGTCTTAAAGTCTTCTTTGTTATATATTAGGATGGCAACCCCCCGCTTGTTTCTTAGGACCATTTGACAGGAAAATCTTTTCCCAACCCTGATTGTTATTCCCCATTATTTTTGGTGGTAGCTTATATGTATTTTTCTTCTTTGGAGTTTTCTTCAGTGGGATTATCAATTATTTGTGGTTTCATGGGTGTATCTGGGATCTTTAGGTTGGATTTTTCCCTCTAGTGCTTTCTGTAGGGCCAGATTTGTAGTTACGTATTGTTTAAATCTGATTTTGTCATGAAATATCTTGTTTACTCTAGCTATGGTGATTGGTAGTTTTTCTGGGTATACTAGTCTGGGTTAGGAGCCACGCTCTTTTAGTGTCTGTATAACTTCTGACCAGGACCTTCTTACTTTCATTGTTTCCGCTGCGTAGTCTGGTGTTATTCTGATGGGTCTGCCTTTATAGGTAAATTGGTTCTTTTCCTTTGCAACTCTTAAAATTTTTTTTCCTTCTGCTTTTTTTTTTGGCTTGATTATTATGTGGTGAGCAGACTTTTTTGGGAGGTCTAATCTGTTTGGTGTTCTGTAAGCTTCTTGTATCTTTATAGACATTTCCTTCTTTAGGTTGGGAAAGTTTTCTTCTATGATTTTATTGTATACATTATCTGTCCCTTTGAGCTGGTCTTCTTCTTCTTCTTCTTCTTCTTCTTCTTCTTCTTCTTCTTCTTCTTCTTCTTCTTTTCCTATTATTCTCAAGTTAGGTCTTTTCATGGTGTCCCAAATTTCTTGAACGTTTTGTGTTATGGCTTTTTTTGGTTTTAGTGTTTTCTTTGGCTGATGTATCTATTTCTGCTACTGAGTCTTCCACTCCAGAGATTCTGTCTTCCGTTTCTTGGATTCTGTTGATTATGCTTGTATCTGTAGTTACAGCTCTTTTCTTCAGATTTTCTATTTCCACCTTTGCCTCATCTTGTGCCTCCTTTATTACTTCTATTTCAATTTTTAGTTCCTAGAATGTTTCTTTCATTTGTTGGTTTTCCTTTTCTTGGTTTTCTTTGTTTTCTTTTAAGGATTTGTTCATCTCTTTCCATTTTTGTTTGTATTTTCTTCTATTTCTTTAAGGAATTTTTTATATCATCTTTGAAGGCTTCTATAATCTTCATAAAGGTGTATTTGGTGTTGTTTCCTCCTGTTTTCTTTTCATTGCTCTGTTCATGTCTTGTAGTTGTACAACCACCAGTTTCTTCTGGTGTTGCCTTGTTGTTCTTTATATTATTATATGTATTCTTGCACTGATATCTGCCTATTGTTTCAGTGGTTCACTCTTAGCTCCTAGTCAGTTGTGGCTAGAGTGCTTGTGTGTCTCCTTCTGTTCTGGACACAGGGTCTGCACAATCTCTGACTCCGCTGTGGACACAGGTTCTGGGTCTGTGTTTCAAAGGTGTCTGTCTGTCTACATCACATTTACATTTTTCATATAGTCAAAGATAGGGCTTCTGTTGTCAAGAGTCTGATTTGTAGTATTTAATTCAGATCAAACATATTTTTTTCCTCTTCACTCCAAGATCATGATTTTGCCCACCTGACAGATATTGCATTTTATTATTTCCTTAGTGTAGTATGAACTAGGTATAGAATAAAATTTCTCTATTTTCTACTAAAGCTTGTTTCACATACTAGGATAAGCATTTGTCTGGATAGTGAAAGTATATTATTTTAATAGAGACAATATTTAAAGTAAGAGAGAAATGGTTGCAAAGAATCTAAAGCAAGTGAAATAAGTATATTTGTCAGGGTTCTCTGTAGTAACTGAGTTTTTAGAATGAATCCCTCTCTCACTTGCTGTCTCTCTCTTGCTCTCTCTCTCTATTTATCTGTCTCTCTCTCTCAATGTGTGTGTGTGTGTGTGTGTGTGTGTGTGTGAGAGAGAGAGAGAGAGAGAGAGAGAGAGAGAGAGATTGATTTTCTTTACTTTGTGTTTTGTTTGATGTATTTGCTTAATTAATAATGCACATAATGGAGCTGGGAAGAGTCTAAGTTTATATTGCGGTTATGACAAAACAGTCTTACCAAAAGAAACTTGGAGAGGAAAGGGTTTTATTTGGCTTACACTTAAAGGCCATAGTCCACCATTGTTGGAAGTCAAGGCAGAACTTGGAGACAGAAACCATGGAGGAACATTGTTTGTTGTTTCCCTCACTGCCTCAAAAGGCTAGATGTCTCATCTCATCTTCAGCATACACCAGAATCCCAAAGAAGTTGGCCCTGATGCCAGTGAAGGAATGGACTTGCCAAGAAGGCAAAGAAAGAGAGCTTCCTTTTTCCATGGTTTTTATAAAGGCTGCCAGCAGAAGGTGAGGCCCAGATTAAAGGCAGACCTTCACATTTAAAATGATACAGATTAAAGGTTTATCTTCCTACCTCAGAAGATCTAGATTAAAAGTGGTCTTCCAACTTCAAATAATTTTAAGAAAAATCCCTCATAGGTGTATCTAGCCTCTTGGGGTTTTAGTTTAGTTTTTAATTCCAGGTGTAGTCAAGTTGACAGCCAAAAATATCCATCATACTCACAAACCAGCCTGATCTAGGCAATTCCTCAATTGAGAATTATCCTCTGGGATGGTAACAGACTTTGCCAGGTTGATAATTAAAGCTAACAAGAACAGATGCTCTACAGTTAAGATGGCATTTTGCTTTCAGAAGACCCAAAAATTTGAGTCACAGCACCCATGTTGGGCATTTCACAAATACTTGTAATTCCAGCTCCAGGGGATCTGACATCCTCATCCTCTTCAGGTGGCTACACATTGCATACACACATATTATACACCCCCTCACACAAACATAATAAAGAATAAAAACTTTTTAAAAGTAATACATTTTTAATGTATTTTTTGTGTATGTGTGTATGGGAAAAAGAAAAGAGAGAGAGAGACATAGACAGGAAGAATGAATGTGTGCTGGCATGATGATTCCACAACACATTTATAGAGGTCTGAGGACAATTCTCTGTAGTTGGTTCTCTACTCTTATTAATTATTTTCTACTTGAGAATTGGTTGGAGAGAGATATCATGCCCTATTGTTTTTAACAATTCATCATGTATTCCCTTTGAATAGAGATAAGTGTTATCTTAGATAATCAGTGTCATGAAATTTTGAACACTTCACACTAATACAATACATTTTGGTAATGGTATCTACATTCTCGTTGTGTCTGCCACAGCATTTTGTCTATATGGTACAGAGATCTAGTGCAGGTATTTAGTCTTTTGTTTCTTTGAATATGGAGCATTATACAATACAAATATTGATCATTTGTTTTGGATTTATCTATATAAGTTATTTTTTCATTGCAACTAATTATTTGTAGGAAAACTGCTCTGAGATCTTACAAATACCTTGTTCTTCAATAAACTTTTCTCTTTTTTTTCAAATTTTTCATAGTGTACCCAAATCTCTCTTTATATGACTCTCCTTATTTTGGGATTGGAGTTGGATAACTAAATATTAACATTCTACCTGATTGATAATTCTTCTCTGTAGTAAGATAATGAGCATAATATATGTTAATTTTCTAATTGTATTCTAATAATCATAATCCAAACTAATAAATCCAAGATACAGCTGAAACTCTTGTTTCCTATTGTTTTTGTAGGCATCAATGGCTATGTTTTTGGTAGCTTGCAGTTGACAGTTTGTTTGCATGAGGTGGCCTACTGGTACATTCTCAGTGTTGGAGCACAGACAGACTTCTTATCTATCTTCTTCTCTGGATATACCTTCAAACACAAAACTGTCTATGAAGATACACTTACCTTGTTCCCATTCTCAGGTGAAACTGTCTTTATGTCGATGGAAAACCCAGGTTAGCTGTTTACATTATCACTTAACTAACAATGTGATTGTTTCATTGTTCTTTTGCCTACTACCTTGTATTTGGACAGACAGTAAATATTTCAAGAAACTTTGATATGTGGCTTTGGTAATTGGAAAGTATTTTAATGAAGAACAAAAAGCTTAAAAATTGGTTGATATATAGACAATAAAGACATAAACATAAATAAGATTTCTTCTAAGTTTTACTAGTATGTTTATAAATAATGCTCTCATATGTACCTTTGTATATAATCTTTATGTATAATGCTTTGAAATGTACATTTCATTTATTTTTAAATCTTTATTAAGGATCTTCCATATGCCAGGCACTCTAGGCACTGGTAATATATAACAATACTAACTTAGTATTGTAGCTCAATGTTACAATGCTTGCCTACTACACAAAGTTCCTATATTCAACTGGTAACATTGAAAAACAAAACCAGCAAAGCAGTCTTTCTTGTAAAAGATAAAAAAGACTTCTTTGTCTGACATGTGTCATAATTTTAAGTATGTTTGCTAAATGGTACCAGTGGACTCTAGCTTGCCAATAATTTCTAATAATTTACTAACCTTGATTTCGTAGATCTTTTAGTACCAACCATGAAATTGGTTGGTTACTTTGCTCCTAAAATACTGTTTTCTTCTGGATTCTAGAAAACTATCTTTTGTTCTCCTCATTTACTGATACACATGCAGGTACTTATTTTAATATGCACACCTTCAAGTATTTTTCTTTATTTTGATTTTGATAGGTTTGAATATTATGTTTCTATGGTTGGAAAGGGAAGAATGTGTGGGAGAGAGCGGGGGTGGGTAGTTTATTTTGTGTGGTGTTCTCTTACCTCATTTATCTTTATTTCATTGAATATATTTTGCACCTGGTTTACAAAGCTTATTCCAGGCCATAGTTATAAAACCACAAAACCACTCTTAGATGAATACTCTTAGTCAAAGAATAAGTCTTCCAGATCTTATAAGGTTTTCCTTCTCAATTCCACCTTGTTTTTTTTTTTTTTTTTTTAAGACACAGTCTCTCAATGAACCTAGAGTTCATTGATTGACTAGGTGAGGTGGCCAATGGGCTTTAGAGATCTACTTTTCTCTTAATCTCAGCCCTCTGAGATTTAGACTACTAATCAAGAGATACTTTGGTCAAGGGTGGGGTGTGTTAATGCCTTTCTTAAAATCAGAATTCAGGAGACTGACGGGGGTCAGATTTCTGAGTTTGAGGCAAGCCTGGTTTATACAGTGAGTTTCAGATCAGCCAGTACTTACACAGGTGCAGTGTCTAATGAGAGAGAAGAGGGAAGAGAGGAAGAGACTTTTGTCTTTAGTTGTATTGCCTGAACTTTTGTAATACAGCCATCTTCTTGCATTACAAATATGACTAAATATAATGAAAAAGAATGTTATAATTAGTTCTTACATTTTAATTCAGTATCTTAAATAGCTAATACTTTGGACCAGGAAGATAGATCAGTGATTGAACTACTTGTCACACCAATCACCACTCAGAACCCATGGAAAAAGCCAGGCTTCATAGCATATAGTCATAATCCCAGTGCTCCTAAAGCAAGGTAGGAATCCAAAACAGTAGAATCCTTATAAACTAGAAGGATATGGCATATGCAAAGGAAAATAGGCAGACCCTGTATCAAACCATGGGGGAGGCAAAGCATGTATTGACATCCAAGATTGTCCTCAGACCTACAAACATACACCATGTTACATGCATGCACACATAAACACACATCATAGAGAATGAAAGCATAATGTGTTATAGTCTGAATGTCCTCAACTCTGGGCTTATTCTTTCTTTTTTATTTTTATGTTTTGCTCCCATTCAATGGCCTCAACTCATCCCAAAGATAGCCAAAGCCATCACTGTGATCCATACATCCTCACCCACACTGCCCCTGTAACAATCTTTTTTATCAACCTCTTGAGTACCAGTCATCACAGCTCTCCTGTTCTTTCCACAACAGGCCAAGCCTTTGCCCCTAGATGAGGCAAGGCACACACTCACCTAGGAGCTCTCCACCCTTTCTTCTTCCTTTAGGCTTGGCTCTAAAGTAGCCTTCATGTGATGTCTTCTCTGAGCTATTAAAAGTTTCTGTCACATTCCCCAACATTCCCTGGCCCCATTGCTCAGGTTATTATTGTCTATAGTATCTTACAAAGTTGTATATTTTCTTACCCATTAAAATGTAAGTTCCATGAAGGCAAGAAATTAGCGTGTTTGGTTCAGTACTGAATTAAAACAACTGGATCAAAGTGAGATGCCCTGTAACAATGTGAATACAGCATATTTATTTTTGTCCTTGGACACTATTCTATGCCCTTAGTGCCAGTATATTTTCCCCTCTCCTTTTTTTAATAATTTATTTTTTATGAATAGAGTCATATTTTTATCCGTGTATACCCTTGTTCAAGCTCCCTTCCCCCTTCCCACCCCTTCTAGTCACTCTCTCTTCTCCCCATCTATTTATCTCCTCCCCATCAAGGTCAGGAGGTTCCAAGGTCCCAATATGGCTTAGTTCAGCATCCACTCCTGGCAGATCCAGTTTCCTCACCCCAACATCAAGACTGAGTCAGGTGTTCCTCTGGAGGGAGTGGGATCCAAGGTGTCAGTCCAAGGTGTTTCAGATCTCAAGCTGTTCAGTGGCTGTGGTTTGCAGCTTGGACATGTTTTGCTTTTTGTTTTCTTGTCCACTAATGAGTGCATACATCCCCTGCTTATTTTTCTGAGATTATGATACCTTGCTCAGGAGGATATTTCCCAAATCCATCCATTTCCCTGCAAATTTTAGGATATCATTTTTTTCTTACTGCTAAATAGTATTCAATTGTGTAGATGTACCACAGTTTGTTAATCCATTCTTCAGTTGAGAGACATCTAGGTTGTTTCCAGGTTATTGCTATTACAAATAATGCTATATGGACATAGCTGAGCTAATGCCTTTGGAGTGTGACTGTGCATCTTTAGGGTATACACCCAGAAGTGGTATTGCTGGGTCCTTGGGGAGATTGATACCCAGTTTTCTGAGAAACCACCATACTGCATTCCAGAGTGGCTAAACAAGCTTACACTCCCACCAACAATGGAGGAGTGTTCCCCTTGCTCTGCAACCTCTCCAGCATAGGCTGTCCTCTGTGTCTTTTATCTTAGCCAATATGGCAGGTATCAGGTAGTATCTCAAAGTTGTTTTGATTTGCATTTCTCTGATGGCTAAAGATTTTGAGCACTTTTTCAAGTGCCTTTCAGCCATTCAAAATTCTTCTGCTGAGAACTCCCTTTTTAGTTCTGAACCCCATTTTTTGATTGGGTTATTCAAAGTTTTGGGCACTAGTTTCTTAAGTTCTCTATATATGTTAGAGATCAGTTCTCTATCACTTGTAGGGTTGGTGAAAATCTTCCCATTCTGTAGGCTGTCATTTTGTCCTATTGACTGTGTCCTTGGCTTTACTGAATCTTCTCAGTTTCAGGAGGTCCACTTATTGATTGTTGTTCTTAGTGTCTGTGCCATTGGAGTTATATTTAGGAAGTGGTCACCTGTGTCAATGCGTTAGAGGGTATTTCCCACTTTCTTTTCTATAAAGTTCAGAGTGGCTGGGTTTATGCTGAGGTATTTGATCCACTTGGATTTGAGTTTTGTGCAGGGTGACAGGCTTGGATCTATTTGCATTTTTCTACACACTAACAACCAGCTATGCCAACACCATTTGTTAAAGATACTATCTTTTTTCCACAGATAGTATTTTGGGCCTCTTTGCCAAAGATCAGGTGTTCATAGGTTTTTGGGTTAATGCCCAGATCCTCAATTCGATTTCATTGATCCACAAGTCTGTTTTATGCCAGTACCAGGCTGTTTTTAGTACTGTATCTCTATAGTATAACTTGAATTCAGGGATGGTGATGCCTCCTGAGGTTCTTTTGTTGAGCAAAATTGATTTGGCAATCCTGCCTTTCCTGTTATTCCAAATGAAGTTGAGCATTGTTCTTTCAAGGTCTGTAAAATATTGTGTTGGGATTTTGATGGGCAGTGCATTGAATCTGTAGATTGCTTTTGGTAGAATTGTCATTTTTACTATGTTGATCTTACTATCCAGGAACATGGGCGATCTTTCCATTTTCTGATATCCTCTTCAATTTCTTTCTTCAGTGATTTAAATTTTTGTCTAATAGATCTGTTACTTCTTTGGTTATAGTTACTCCATTTAATGCTATTTGCAGCTATTATAAAGGGTGATGTTTCCCTTATTTCTTTTTAAGCCCTTTTATTTTCAGTGTATAGGAAGGCTACTGATTTCTTTGAGTTAATCTTATATTTTGGGGCTTATTCTTCCTAGACCTGAGGCTGAATTATCAGCTTGGGACTTTTCTCCACCTCAGAATTAAAACATTTCCCCTGGATTCTATAAGCAATCAATACTCTACTATTTTTTGGGGAGGAAAACTATAATCACTTCTTGAGAAAATCAACATTAGAAATAGATAATTAAATGTTATATCATTGAACATTGCAAATATTTTATTATATTTATTACTTTACTTAATGTATGTGTGAGGGCACATATGCTGTAGCACAAGTGTAGAAGTAAGAAGACAACCACAGAACTCAATTGTATCCTTCAACTTTGTGGATTCTAAGGATTGAACTCAGGTCATCAGGCTTTGTACACTTTTACACACTAAGATCTCTAAATGTTCTTCAATACATCTTTCTTGTGATCAGAAACATCCAAAGCACAGTAGCAGCAATACAATAATGACTTTTACTACCATTGTTGGATTATTATATATGTTGATGATTTGACCAAGTAACCTATGATGTAATAGTCTGGACTAGCATTTCTTCATTTGTCTAGGAATAGGAGAGAACCCCCAGTACAGAACTTTCCTAAAACCTGGGTTATGAGTAACCATAGTGTTATTCTTTCTCATTCTCAGGTCTGTGGGTCTTGGGATGCCACAATTCTGACTTTCGGGAGAGAGGTATGACAGCCTTGCTGAAAGTTTCTAGTTGTGACAAGAGCATTAGTGATTATTATGGAGAAATATATGAAGATATTCCAACCCAGTTGGTGAATGACAACAATATTATTGAACCCAGAAGCTTTTTCCAGAATTCAAATCACCCTAATACTAGGAAAAATAAATTCAAAGCCACCACAATTCTAGAAAATTATATAGAGAAGATTGAGCCTCAGTTTGGAGAAACAGCAGAGATACTTGAAGTACAAAATGTCTCCTCTAGTGACTTGATGCTCTTGGGACAGAGTCATCCTACTCCACATGGCTTATCCTTATCAGATGACCAAGAAGCCATCTATGAGGCTGTTCCTGATGATCATTCACCAGATGCAATAGACAGCAATGAAGGCCCATCTAAAGTGGCTCAAGTCAGACCAGAATCCAATCAAAGTGGGAAAATAGTATTTACTCCTGAGCCAAGACTCCAATTAAGATCAAATAAAAATTTGGACACAACTACAGAAGAAAAGTGGAACAAACTTAATTTTCAAGTTTCGAGTTTGCCAGATAATCTAATGACCACAACAGTTCTTTTGGACAATTTGACAGCAGTTTCTGAAAAGACAGACTACTTAAAATCTCCAGATATGCCAGTTCACTTTATTAGTAAATTAAGCACCACTGCATTCGGTAAAAAACCATGTTCCCTTACTGGGTCTAATGTACCTCTGAGCATTAGTGAAGGAAATAATGATTCTCACTTCTTGGATGCAACTTTAATAAATAATCAAGGAAGTTCACCAGGAGATAATATATTATCAATGGAGAATGATAGATTACTCAAAGAAAAGAGATTTTATGGAATTGCTTTGTTAGCCAAAGATACTTTATTCAAAAATATCTCTGTGATGAAAACAAATAAGATATATAATCATTCAACAGCTAATAAAAATGCTCACATTGACAGCCTAACATCAACTGAGAATAGTACAATAGTCTTGCAAGACACTATATTAAAAATCAATAGTGAAATTCAAGAATTAATGTCTTTGATTTATGATGAAACACGTTCAGGCAAAAATACTACATATTTGAGACTGACCCATATGCTAAATAGAACTGCCTCATCAAAAACTAAAGAAGTATCTCATCAAAAAGATGAGGATCCTGTTCCACAAGATACAGAAAATATAACCATGCCATTTTTCACAATGCTGTTCTTGCTGGAATCAACAAATTGGATGAAACAGACCAATGGAAATAACTCTTCAATGTCTGAGCAAGGCCCTAGTCCTAAGCAATTAGTATATTTAATGTTGAAAAAGTCTGCGAAAAATCAAAATTTCTTGTCAGATAAGAATAAAATGATAGTAGAACAGGATGGATTTACAAAGGACATGGGACTCAAAAACAGGGTTTTTCCAAGCAACATGAGCATATTTCTTAATACCTTAGCTAATGTACAAAAAAATGATATATACAATCAAGAAAAAGATACTCAGGAAGAGATAGAGAAGGATGTAACAATTGAAGAGAAAGTAGTTTTGCCCCAGGTGCGCATAGCAACTGGCTCTAAGAACCTCCTGAAATACATTTTCTTGCTAGGCACTAGGCCAAATATAAGTTTAGATGAAGAGATATATGCACCAATACTTCAAGACTTCAGCTCAGTAAACCTCTCAACAAATACAACAGAGATTCACTTGGCCCAATTCTTTAAAAGACATGAGGATGAGGAAATAAATACAGAAGGCTTGGTAAATAAAACTAGAGTAATGGTAAAGAAATATACAAGCCAGAAGAATATTAATAGTCGTAATAAACGAGCTTTGGAACAATTCAGACTCCCACTAGAAGAAACAAAGTTTATAAAGCAACAAATTGTAAATAATGCCTCAGCTCAATGGCCTAATACCATGAACTACTTGACACAGAGTATCATTACACAGAAAGACCACAGCAAGGAAGGGGAAAAGTCTATTATTCAATCTCCCTTATCAGATTCTTCTATGATTAAAAGCACCACTCAGACAAATAGTTCTGGATCACACACTGTAAAAATACTAACATTTCCACCAACAGATCTCAAGAGGATCCCATTCCAAGGCAAATTCTTTCATGTTCTAACATCATCCTACACTTATGACTTTAAGACAAAAAGTTCTAGAATTCAAGAAATCAGTGGAAATAATTCTTCATTATCCATCTTACCATGGAAGATAATCATAGACCAAGGAAAATTTGCCTCTCTAAGGACAAGTAACACAAATTCAGTCACATATAAGAAACTTGGGAACATTTTTCTCTTGAAAGCAGTCTTGCCTGAAGAGTCTGGCCAAGTTGAATTGATTCCTCAAGTTTCCATTCATGAGGAAGAACTTATGCCTACAAAAACTAGCCATGAATCTTCTGGGCATCTGGATCGCATGAAAGAGGGCTTTCTTCAGAAAACATGGGGGATTATTAAACAGAATAAAGCAAAGAGACGTGGGAGAAGTCTGAAAGGAACAAGAGAAAGCTCTGAAAAGACTCCTTCTAAGCTGCTGGACTATCATGATGCACAGACACCAAAAGGTAAATCCAAATCCAAAGAGAAGTCACTAGAAATTATATACATTAAGAAAAAGGACACCATTTTGTCTCTTAACCCTCATGGAAACAATCATTCAGTAGCGGCAAATGAGAAACAAAATTGTTCCCAAAGAGAAGCTGCTTGGGTAAAGCAAAGTCAGACTCAAAGTTTGTGCTCTCAAAACCCATCAGTCTTGAAACGCCATCAAAGGGAACTTAGTGCTCTTCAGTCAAAACAAGAAGCAACTGACTATGATGATTCCAACACTGTTGAAACAAATGAGGATTTTGACATTTATGGTGAAGATATAAAACAGGATCCCCGCAGCTTTCAACAGAAGACACGGCACTATTTTATTGCAGCTGTGGAGCGACTCTGGGACTATGGGATGAGTACATTTCCTAATGTTCTACAAAATAGGTTTGTATCTATCGAAGCTTTTTCCTATGCTATTGTGACTTTTGACATTACTAAGGTGCCAAAATGGTTTAAAAAAAAAAGGCTTTATCATCAATCAACCCTTTGAGCTGCGAGAGGAATCTTTTCATGAAAAATCTCTGAAAGTGGGAGAAGTGAAGTGTGTAGTAAAGAAGTTGAAGATGTAGGGATGTTTTCTAAAATACGGAAAATCCAAAAGAAAAATGAATCATTTGATTTTAAGAGAGCCAAAAGATGTTGTACTAGATGAGAGAAAGCACAGACAAATTTAGAGGAGAGGCATAAGAACAGTCAACAGATTTAATGGAGCCTGTACTATGTGACAGATACTATTGCAGGCACTTGAGTACAGCACAGCAGGAGCTTACCTTCTTTTAGAACAAGAGACAGCAACTTGTATAAAAATAGTTAAGGCAGGACTAGGGAGATGGCTTAGTCAGTAAAGTTCTCGATTTGAAAACATAAGGACCTAAGTTCAACAGAGGGCCCAGGTTCAGCTTCCAGTACCCATGTCAGGTGGCTCATAACTACCTGTAACAACAACTCCCAGAGATCTGTTTCTCTCTTCTGGCCTTTATGGACACACACTCTCATATGCACAGATCCCCATATTTATCACATATGTGTACACACTTGCATGCACATACACAATTCTCTAAATAATAAAAAAATAAGTCTTAAAATGAATGTGGGAACACATATTGTAATCCTAGAGTTGGAAAAGCAGAAACTGCTGGCAGATGTTTTGCTGGGGGCCATTGGCCAGCCAGCCTAGCCTAATTGGTGAGTTCCAGGTTCAGTGAGAGACACACATCTCAAAAAACAATGTGGATGGCTCCAAAGGAATTACATGCAAGGTTGATCTCTGGCCTTCACAAATGTGCATACATGTAGACACATATACAAAAAGAAAAAGAATTAAGAGAATTTCAAAGATGATATTCAGAAAATAATATAGAACAATGACTGGGAGTCACTTCAGCTGTGATAGTCAAAGAAATCCCTGTGAAGGAGTTGAGACATAAGATAACAAGGCCAAGTGATAGAGATCAGAAAAGACAGAGAGAAAAATATAAAAGCTTTAAGAATGGGAATACTGTGACTCTTTAATACAGTTTCTCATACTGTGGTGACCCTCAACCAAAAATTTTTGTTACTTCATAACAGTAATTTTGCTACTGTTATGAATCATAATATAAGTATCTGATATGCAACCCCTCCAAAGGGGTTGCAACCCACAGGTTGAGAAACACTGCTCTAGATGTTTTTTTTTCTTTTCTCTCTTATATAGTTAGTTTCTCCCTCTCTACTAGATTGGTGTTATCAATTTCAATCATGTTATCATTTTAAAAATATTTTAGATTATTTTATTTTATGTGCATGAATGTTTTTCCTGCATTATATATATGCTTATCATATACATGATGCCTATGGAGATCAGAAGTTTTAATCCCTTGAAACTAGGGTTACAGACAATTGTGATCCACCATGTTGGTTCTAGGACACAAACTTTGGTCCTCTGCAAGAGCAACAAGTGTTCTAAACTGCTGAGCCATCTGTTTAGCTCCTAATCATGTTATTAATTCCCATTCCTTCATTTCATTAAGTTAGACCTCAAAGTTTGAAGTAATTTATGACTCCTCTTTTTCATCATGTTCAGATCTAATCCATCAGAGGATCTTGTTCATTATAGTATGTTTCTACAAAAGAAATTTTTTAAATGGATTAGATATTACACAAGAAAAAAATATAGTGAAATGGGTAAGTGAGAATGACTGGGGATAAAATAAGGTTACAAAACACTACACCATAATAATAAAATCACAGGCTGCTTCATCAGGCTGAGACTTGGTGATGACTCATGGATGTGGACTATGTTTACCACACCCCACCTGCATGATGAACTGATTACTGTCTCCTTATCTTCCTGAGATAGTTGAGATGAACTATTATATAGCCTTAATAAAATAAACTTGCCTTCCTAGATGGTTATAAGTCCTGCAGTTAATCTAACTGAAAGTTTACAGAATGAAGTTATATCCCTAAAACTAAAAAAATGCCTGGATGAACTTACTTCTTGCATCATAATACAAAATATTTTCATCACAGTCAATAAGGAGAAATTCTACTTAAACAAGCACTTGAAGCAAAGCCATTAACATCTAAGAAAGAAGGAAACAGGATGTATTAATCTCAGGGCAGGGATATAAAAATGACTAATTCAAGATACTCAAAGAATTAGCCAGTATAAAATACATTTCAAAGTTTTAAAATTATTAACGTTGAGTTGGAGAGATGGCTAAGCATTTAGCTGCCTTTGCAGAGGACCCTAACCCAAGTGGCAGCTCACAACTGCTTGTGACTCCAATTTCAGAAGTTCTGACAACCTCTTCTGGCTCTATGTACACTGATACACATGTAACATACACACACCGATATATATGCATAAAGATAAAAGGAAATCTTTAAAAATAATTAAATAAAATTATGAACTTGATGTTATCAAAAAGTATGCCAATGAGAATAAGGATATTAGCTATAGAATTTAAAAACATACCACCTTATTGATCATGGAAATGTAAAATAAAACCACCAGAATGGCAAAAATGTGGTCAAATATCTGTGACGATTTGGAGCAAATGAATTCCCACATTTTATTGTTCTTAAAAATGGAAAATATAATATCTGATTTAAAAAGCAGTGTAGCAGTATCTACAAAGCATAAATATGCCTGTCCAGCAATGCAATTCCTGCATTGTGACCAAAGGAAATACATGTATTTGTTCACCAAAGACATATATCTGAAGGTTCATAGTACAACTATTTGCAAGTCCAAAATTTACTAGTAACTCATATATCCATAGTTGAATAATCTAATCAAGTGTAATACAACAGTGAATAACAGAGAGCTCATAAGCTATAATTACAACATAGATGAATGTCTCAAATGTAATGTTTAGTGAAAGAAAAAAAAACAAGGATATGTACACTGTTGCACCTTGCATACTTTGAAAAAACAAGCAAAACTGAATAATTTTTAAGAATGTATGGTTAGAAGAGATGAACTTATAAAAAAGCAAAGAAATAACATCAGAAGAATTGTTACCTTTAGTGGAGATATAGCAGGATGTGAGTAGAAAGTAGAAAAGGAAACTACTATGTAGTTTTCTGGGAGATATCTGCATTTTTTAATGAAAGACATTTATGTGTATGTTATAGTTCAGAACTTTAAAATACTATTTTTAAAATTTTAAAAGAGATACGAAGATTAGAAACTGGATAATCATATTTAAAGTATATATTAAGGCCTACATTTATCCAACATTTCCTAATAAATGTAAGTGTATGCTTTGTGTTATATACTCTTCCAACTACTGGGAATGCAGCAGTAGACAAAATAGACAAAAGCCCTGCTTTTTCCAAATTTGCTGTGAAACTTAAGCTGACTTAAAGCTTATAGTGATTCTTTGGCGTCACCCCTCTGGGTGCTGGAGGTACAGCTGCCACATCCAGTTTGTACTGTGTTGGAAATGTAACTCCTGGCTCCCTTCATGCTAGGTAAGTACTCTACCAACTGAGCCACCTCCTTCACCTCTGAAACTTTTTTCATCTCTCTTTCTTTCCTCTTTATACCTTTGCATTTACCATCTCTCATAAATTTTATTAAACATAGCTCAAATACAGGAAAAGCAAAAGTGTGAGGCATCCTTCCTCATGGGTCCATCAAAGTACTGCTTTTCTTCTGCTTTTTCTCCAGGGATCAAAGTGGCAATGCACTTCAATTCAAGAAAGTAGTTTTTCAGGAATTTACTGATGGCTCCTTTAGTCAACCCTTGTACCGGGGAGAACTAAATGAACATTTGGGGTTGTTGGGGCCATATATAAGAGCAGAAGTTGAAGACAACATTATGGTAAGTTAAAGACAATGGAATTACAAAGAATTCTATATATTTAGTTTGCTACTGATTATAAAAAAATTATATATGTAGATATGGCATAAAAGTGGAAATTAAACAATGTAGGTCAGTGGTACTTAACTTGTGTGTCAAGACCTCCTGGGGAGTCTAATGACTCTTTCACAGGGTTACTTAAAACCATTGGAAGACACAGATATTTACATTACAATTCATAACTGTAGCAAAATTATAGTTATGAAGTAGCAACAAAAGTAATTTTATGGTTGGGGGTCACCACAACATGAAGAAGCATATTAAGGGACTTCAACTTTAGGAAGTTTAGAACCACTAATCTAGGTCTAACCTACAGCCTGCAAACTACACACAACCAAATATAGATATGTGTGTCCTAGCACGAATCAAATCACAAACTTACTTAAAACATTGGAAACTTTTGCATTTTTTGAAACTCAGTTATACAATCCTTCAGTGTGAATTTAGTAGATTACATCATGTCATAGTGTGAAAAGGCTAGACACACCTGTTCTATATAAACAAAATAACTAGTGGAAGAGAGGAGGAAAAATAAGAAAGTAGAGAACTGTGAGAGGAATATGTTCAAACTGCATTATGTACATGTATGAAAATATCCTTGTGCAACACAGTACCTTCTTAAATGAATATATACCAGTGGGAAAAATAATGTGTTCTATCATCTGAAAAAATTAAGTACATTAAAAATTAAGTTGAAAATAATCCTATAATTATTATTTTGATGTATATTCCTTTTATGTTGCCTGTTTTTTTCTCTTTATGTATTAAAATTGTACCATATGTAATATATGTAATTTGCCTCTTTTTAGTTACATATTATGCAATAAACATTTTACAGCATTCACGTACTTCCTAAGTAAGAAGGCAAGACTATGTGTCTGGGTATGGTTGCACATGCCTTTAATCCCTACCTCCCACCCCAACACTCAGGAGGCAGGACAGATGCAGGTGGATTTTTATGTGTTTGAGTTCATCCTGGTCTATGTAGGGAATGTAAGGACAGCCAGGGTAACATAGAGAGACTCCATATCAAAAAACAAGACAACAAAAAGAATGACTACAAGATATTCTATCACATGAATTGATGAGACCATAGGTTACTTAATCATGTACTTTGAATAACCTTTGAGATCATTTCCTTTCTTCTTTGTTTCTTTGAGTCAGCATCTCACAATGTATCCCTGTGTCTTAGTCAGTGTTTGATTGCTGTGAAGAGACACCATGACCAAAGTAACTTTTATAAATGAAAGCATTTAATTGGGACACTTTACTACAGAGGTTTAGTTCATTATCATCATGGTGGAAAACATAGCAGCAGGCATGGCAGGCATAACAGACATGGCAGACATAGCGGGTATGGGTGCTGGAGAGTTAGAAACTGACCCACAAATTACAAACTGATCCACAGGCAAAGAGAAAGACACTGGGCTTGGCATGGCCTTTTAAAACCTCAAAGCCCAGCCCCTGGTGACATGCTTCCCTTCAAAAAAGGAAAACCTACCCCAATAAAGCCATACCTCCTAATAGTGCCACTCCTTATGGGTCTGTGGTTACCATTTTTATTCAAACCACCACACCTTGTCTGACCTGAAAGTCACTATGTAGACTTGGCTGGCCCAAAACTCACAGAGATCCTCCTATCTCTGCCTCTTGAGTTCTATGATTAAAGGTGAATGCCCAATGTATTAGTCAGGGTTCCCGAGAGTCATCTAACTTATGGAATTAATACACACACACACACAAAATGACTTACAAGCTCAAACCAACTAATTCAACAATGGCTAGCTGTGAATAGAAAGTCTAAGAATCTAGTAGTTGCCCAGTCCTACAAGGCTGAGTGTCTCAGAAGGTCTTCTATATATTCTGGAATCCTGAGGAGATAGGCTCCAATGCCAGTGAAGGAATGAATGTGCTAACAAGGCAAGGGCAAGCAGGCAAAGAATCAAAACTTTTTTCTTCCATGTTCATACTACCAGAAGGTATGGCCCACATTAAAAGTGTGTCTTCCCACTTCAAGATCTAGATCAAATGTGTGTTATCCTCCCACTTCAAGATCCAGAACAGGTGTGTGCTCTATTTCTGGACCGTAGTCCATTCTAGATATATTCAAGTTGACAACCGAAAATAGCCATCACAAGTCCCCACACCTTTGTAAACTTGATACATGATCATATCTCCTTATGTCGTGATTAATTTCCAAATGAAAACAATAACCAGGTCATAATAATGCCTACATATAACATAACCATTACACATACAATTGCAAATGTATTATATATTTAACAAGTCAAAATGAGACCTAACATGATTTAACTATACCTTGTAACACTGCAACATGATAACTCTTATAAAGGAAAACATTTACTTGGAAATAGCTTACAGTTTGAGAGGTTTACTCCATTAATATCATGGTGGGAAACGGTAGTATACAGTCAGGCATGGTGCTGGATATGGAGCTTTGAGTTCTACATAGTGATCTATAGGCCCCAGAAGGAAACTACCATATTAACCCTAATTTGAGCATATATGAGACCTCAGTGCTCACCTCCACAGTGATACATCTACTATCTACTTCAACAAAGACACATTTCCTAAGGCCACCCTCTATGGGCTAAGCACTCAGATACATAAGTCTTTGGGGGCTATTCTTATTCATACCACCACACCCACCTTTTTTTTTTCTATTTGTAAATAATTGGTTTTCCTCTTCCTATGATAAGGCTTCAGAATTGCACTATACAGGAACTATGAATTCTCTGTTAATGTTCTTTATAAAAATTGTCTTTGGAGAGGGGATAATTTTATTAATATTACCTCCCTATTAGATACTAACCAGTGATAATTTTAATTGAAAATATTTTTCTAAGTTTACTGTCTATAAATTTCATATGCTATTTTTAAATACAATTTTTTGAGTAGTAACTCATAAAACTTTCCTCTTTGACATTTTCATTGTTTTTATATTCACAAAAATTCCTCACTACCCAGAAGAGTTTTAAATATTTTCATTTATAGCTTCATTCTTATATTTAATTATTTAACCATCTCTGTAATAACTTATGTAAACTTTAAGTAATTTTTGGTGCATTTTAAGAAAAAGATCGAAGTTATTTTATTCCATTCATTTCCCTAGCTGACTCATAGTAAAGATATAGAAGCATCTAAAACGATGTGATTGTAGGTATTTTTCTTTCTGACTTGGAATTTATTTTACTTTGCATGTATTTTATGATAAATATACATAGGATTTTTAATCTAAATTTTTTTAAAAAGAAGACACAAATTTGGATGATTAATGATGTAGAACTTGATCTGGAAGAAAAGTAGAGGTAAATACAATCAAAATATATCTTTTGGAATTCTCAAAGAACTAATTAAAAATAAAAATTTTAAAATATAATACACATATATCTTGGTATCTGTTATGGCAAACCTTAAGTAGTCACTCCTGAAGTTATAGTGACATTTTCTATTTACTTTTTAATTACTTTTAAGTAATTAGGAATTTTCTTCTTCACAATTTTCATATTATAAAGTTCAAATTAAAATTTTTTCTCATAACTTTCTTCTTAAGATCTGAGGTAATAAAAATTGGGTAAAGACCAAAAGATAGAGGGATACAGATATAAAACTTTATAACTCTTTAGGACTTTATTATTCTAAAAAACTACTCTGGTTTTTTTTCCCTCTTCAGGTAACTTTCAAAAACCAGGCCTCTCGTCCCTATTCCTTCTATTCTAGCCTCATTTCTTATAAAGAAGATCAGAAACAAGGAGAAGAACCTAGAAGAAACTTTGTCAAGCCAAATGAAACCAAAATTTATTTTTGGAAAGTACAACATCATATGGCACCCACGGAAGATGAGTTTGACTGCAAGGCCTGGGCTTATTTCTCTGATGTTGATCTTGTAAGTTGTTCTTTATTGAGATCATCAAATTCTTTCAGAAATAGCCTTTATCCTTTTTTAAAGTTTTTTTTTTATTTATATGGGTGTTTTGCCTGTGTGTATGTCTATGCATCATGTGCACGCCTGATTGTAGTATGAATTCTGTTTGTAATAAAGGAAACTCAGAGTCAGATATAGGTGGGGAGCTGGATTATCAAAGAGAAGAAACAGACCACATTCAAATATCACTCAGCTGTCTTTCCATTGCCTCAGCCTCTCTCCTCATTGCTTCTACAGAATGAATCTGTCTTTCCATGCTTGCCTTAAATACCTTCTTCACCCAGTTGTTTCACATCCAGGTTCAAATTAAAGGTGTGAGCTACTACTATTTGGTACTTAGCCTTGAACTCACAGAAACACAGAAAGATCTGTCTCTGGAGTTATGAGGTTAAAGGCATAGGTCACCACTGCCAGTTTTTCCCCTGTGCTGGAATTAAAGGTGTTAGTTACCACTCTCTGACTCTCAAGGATTGACTGTGGGTGCACCTGTACTCTGATATTCCAGACTGGTTTTACTAAATATATAACATATTACCACACCCGGTGCTTGTGAAGACCAGAAGGAGGCTTTGGATTCCCTGGAACTGGAATTAGAAACAGTTGTAAGTTGTTGTGTGGGTGCTGGGAATAAAACCCAGAGCTTCTGAAAGACTAGTTAGTGTTGTTAACCACTGAGCCATTTTTCCAGCCTGGTTTTTATCTTCTAGAATAATTTTGATATTTATCCTAAGCACAGTGATAAATTTTAAAGGGAAGTAATATCACTTTTCTGTGTTAGAAATATCACTCAAAACTACTGCAGAGAATAAATGATATTTTGGCATACAAATTGATAAGACAGAAGTTCTGGGACCAGGTTTTGTCTGTGGAGTGTGTCTCCACACACTCCATAGTAGACATAGACATTAGCTGTGAGGGTTCCCCCAGGTGCTGCTAAGACAAGGGAACATGCACGGCCACCCCGCCTCCAACTACTTCAACAGAGAAGGACTGAGGACTTGAAATTCAGACCCCTGCCCAGAGCAGAGTCAGACATTGAGCAGACCCCTTGCTCAGAGGTTACAGGAGACACACAAGCCTTCATGCCACAACTGACCAGGAGCCACCTAATTGTGAACCAGTGAAGCCATGGGAGGACGCCAGTACAAAAATATGTATAATAATATAAAGAACAACAATGTAACTCCAGAAGAAAGTAGCAGTTCTACAATTACAAGACCTGAACTGAGCAATGAAGAGGAAGCAGAAGGAAGCAATACCAAAAATACCTTTATGATGATCATTGAAGCCCCCAAATAAGATATGAAAAATTCCCTTAAAGAGGGAACACTCCTCCATTGTTGGTGGGAGTGTAAGCTTGTTCAGCCACTTTGGAACGCAGTATGGTGGTTTCTCAGAAAATTGAGAATCAATCTCCCCAAGGACCCAGAAATACCACTTCTGGGTGTATACCCTAAAGATGCACAGTCATAATCCAAAGGCATTAGCTCAACTATATTCATAGCAGCATTATTTGTAATAGCAAGAACCTGGAAACAACCTAGATGTCCCTCAACTGAAGAATGGATTAACAAACTATGGTACATCTACACAATGGAGTACTACTCAGCAGTAAGAAAAAATGATATCCTAAAATTTGCAGGCATATGGATGGACTTGGAGAATATCCTCCTGAGCGAGGTATCACAAACTCAAAAAGATAAACAGAGGAGGTACTCACTCATTAGTAGACTCTAAACAAACAAACAAACAAACAAGAAAAAAGCAATGCATGCCCAAGCTGCAAACCACAACAACTGAACAACTTGGGATCAGATACACCCTGGACTGACTCAGTGGATCCCACTCCTCCTAGAGGAACACCTGACTCAATCTTGAGGGAGGGGGGAGAAAACTGGATCTGCCAGGAGTGGAGACTGAACTAAGCAATATTGGGGCACTGGGACCATGGGGCTGTCTGCTGCCTGCCCAGGGAAGGGATGGGGAGATGTGGAGACGAGAGAATGACCTGATGTGGTGGGAGGGGGAAGGGACCTTGAATAAGGATATACAAGGATAGAAAATGTGACTTCTTTGTTAATGATAATAATAATAAAAAAATAAAAAGGTAAAAAAAAAGAAAAAAAAAGAAAAATTCCCTTAAAGAAATAGAAGAAAATACAACCAAAAAAAATGGAAGAGATGAACAAATATATGAAAGAAACATGCCAGGAAATAAAAACTGAAATAGAAGCAATTAAAAAAGGCACAAAATGAGGCAAAGATGGAAATAAAAAATAAGAAGAAAAAAGCTGGAACCACAGATACAAGCATAACCAAGAGTTCAAGAGATGGAAGATAGAATTTCTGAAGTGGAAGACTCAGTAGCTCAAATAGATATATCAGTCAAAGAAAATACTAAAACTAAAAAAGCCATGACACAAAATGTTCAGGAAATCTGGGACACCACGAAAAGACCTAATTTGAGAATAATAGGAATAGAAGAAGGAGAAGAATACCAGCCCAAAGGCACTGATAATGTATTCAATAAAATTATAGAAGAAAACTTTCCTAACTAGAAGAAGGAAATGCCTATAAAGATACAAGAAGCTTATAGAACACCAAATAGATATGACCCCCCCAAAAAAAGTCAGCCCATCACATAATATTCAAGCCACAAAACATACAGAACAAAGAAAAAATTTTAAGAGCTGCAAAAGAAAAGGGACAACTTAGCTATAAAGGCGGACCCATCAGAATAACACCTGACTATTAAATGGAAATGGTGAAAGCTAGAATGGCTTAGTCAGAAGTTATACAGATGCTAAAAGAGCATGGCTGCCAAACTATAATAGTGTACTCTGAAAAATTATCAATCACCATAGATGGAGTAAGCAAGATATTTCATGACAAAGTCAGACTGAAACAATATCTATCTACCAATCCAGCACTAGAGAAAGGATTAGAGGGAAAGCTCCAACCTAAGGACCCCAGATACACCCATGAAACCACAAACAATCAATAACTCCACAGAAGAAAAGCCCAGAAAAAGAAAATACAAACAAGTTACTACCAACAATAGCAGGAAATATCAACCAGTGGTCACTAATATCCCTTAATATCTATGGATTCAACTCTCCTATAAAACGACACACACTAACAAGACGGATACAACAACAGAAGCCATCCTTCTGTTGCCTACAAGAAACACATCTCAACCACAAACACAGACAAAGGCTCAGAGTAAAGGGTTGGGAAAAAATTTTCCTGTCAAATGGTCCTAAGAAACAAGCTGGGGTTGCCATCCTAATATCTAACAAAGTAGACTTGAAGATAAAAGAAATTAAAAGGGACCAAGATGGTCATTACTTATTCATCACAGGAAAAATTGGTCAAGAGGAGATTTCAATCCTAAATATTTATGCCTCTTATATAAGGGCACCTATCTATGTAAAAGAAACACTGCTAAAGCTCAAATCCCACATCAGTTCTCACATCCTAATAGTGGGAGACTTCAATACCCTACTTTCATCCCTGGAGAGGTCAACCAGACAGAGACTCAACAGAGAAATAAGGAGCCTAACAGAGGGTACAATGCAAAGTATTTAATAGATATCTACAGAAGCTATCCCATAAATGCAAAGGAATATACATATTTCTCAGCTCCTCATGGAACTTTCTCCAAAATTGACCACATAATGGGTCATAAAGCAAATATCAACACATGCAAAAAATAGAAATAATTCCTTGTAACATATTGGACCAGCAGGACCTAAAGTTAGAGTTCAACAACATCAAAAATCAATGAAAGCCTACCAACTCATGCAAACTAAACATCACTCAACTGAACCATATCTGGGTCAAGGAAAAATTAAGAAAGTAATCAAAGTCTTCCTAGAATTTAATGAAAATGAATCCACAATGTAACCAAACTTGTGGGACACAATGAAAGCAGTCTTAACAGGAAAACTCATAGCACTAGATGTCTATATGAAAAACCTGGAAAAATCCCACACTAGAGAACTAACAGCTCAGTTGAAAGCCTTAAAACACTTAGAAGCAAACTCACCTAGAAGGAGAAGATGGCAGGAAATAATCAAACTTAGAGCTGAAATCAATACAATTGAAACAGATAGAACAATACGAAGAATCAATGAATCAAAGAGTTGGTTCTTTGAGAAAGTCAACAAGATAGATAAGCCCTTATCCAAACTAATCAAAAAGTAGAGAGAGAATGTCCAAATCAACAAAATCAGAAATGAAAAGCGGGACATAACAACAGACCCCCAGGAAATACAGAGAATTATCAGATCATACTTTGAAAATCTGTATTCCACAAAATTGGAAAACCTAGAACACATGGACAGCTTTCTGGACAGGTACCATTTACCAAAATTAAATGAAGATCAGATTAATTACCTAAAGAAGCCTATAACCCTTAAGGAAATTGAAGCTGTCATTAAAAACCTCCCCAAAATAAAAGCCCTGATCCAGAGGGTTTCAGTGCAGAATTCTACCAGACATTCAAAGGAGAATTATTACCATTACCCCTCAAACTATTTCACACATTAGAAACTGAAGGAATATTGCCAAATTCTTTTTATGAGGCCACAATTACCCTAATACCCAAGCCACTCAAAGACATAACAAAGAAGGAGAACTACAGACCAATTTCCCTCATGAATATTGATGCTAAAATTCTCAACAAAATTTTAGCAAACCATATACAACAATATGTAAAAAATATCATCCACCACGACCAAGTAGGCTTCATCCCAGAAATGCAGGACTGGTTTAACACACGAAAAACCATAAACGTTATCCATCATATAAACAAACTAAAGGAACAAAATCACATGATCATATCCTTAGATGCTGAAAAAGTCTTTGACAAAATCCAACACTCCTTTATGATTAAAGCCCTGGAGAGATCAGGAATACAGGGAGAATGTCTAAATATAATAAAGGTGATTCATAAGAAGCTGACAGCCAGCACCAAACATAATGGAGAAAAACTCAAAGCAATCCCACTAAAATCAATATAGTTCTTGATGTTTTAGCTAAAGCAATAAGAGAATGAAAGGAGATTAAGGGGATACAAATTGGGAAAAAGAAGTGAAACTATATTTTCAGATGATATGATTGTATACATAAGTGATCCACAAAAATCTTCCAGGGAACGTCTACAGCTGATAAACACCTTCAGCAATGTAGCAGGATACAAGATTAACTCAAAGAAATCAGTAGCCCTTCTATACACTAAAGATAGAAGAGCTGAAAAAGAAATAAGGGAATCATTACCCTTCATAATAGCTGCAAATAGTATTAAATACCTTGGAGTAACTATAACCAAAGAAGTAACAGACCTATTTGACAAAAATTTTAAATCACTAAAGAAAGAAATTGAAGAGGATAACAGAAAATGGAAAGCTCTCCCATGTTCCTGGATAGGTAGGATCAATATAGTAAAAATGGCAATTCTAGCAAAGGCAATCTACAGATTCAATGCACTGTCCATCAAAATCCCAACACACTATTTTTTGGACCTTGAAAGAACAATACTCAATTTCATTTGGAATAACAGGAAAGCCAGGAGTGCCAAAACAATTTTACTCAACAAAAGAACCTCAGGAGGCATCACCATCCCTGACTTCAAGTTATACTGTAGAGCTACAGTAATAACAGCCTGGTACTGGCATAAAAACAGACTTGTGGATCAATGGAATAGAATTGAGGATCCAGACATTAAACCAAAAACCTATGAACACCTGATCTTCGACAAAGAGGCCCAAAATATTCAATGAAAAAAGAAAGTATTTTTAACAAAAAAAAAAAGCAAAGCATGCCCAAGCTGCAAACCATACCTTGGGATCAGAGACACCTTGGACTTACTCCTTACATCCCACTCCCCCTAGAGGAAATGATGTTAGTCTTGATGTTGAGGGGAGAAAAGTGGATTTACCAGTAGTGGAGACTGAACTAAGCAATATTGGGACCGTGGGATCTTGGGACCGCCTGCCCATGGGGGAGATGGGGCGATGTGGTGGGGGGTGGAAGGGACCTTGAATAAGGATATACAAGGATTAAAAAAAATCCCAATCAGTTTAAAGAAAACATACTAACTCACTTCTGTAGTAGGATTACGCTGGTAATGTTGTAAATATTTATTTCACTTATGGGTTTAATAAAAAGCTGATTGGCCAATTCAAACAGGAAGTTTGAGTGGGTCTACAAGGCTAAGAATACTCAGGAACATCTCAGAGCAGACACAAGACAGATGCCAGACCGAGAGCTGCCACAGACACGATGAGGAGACAGCAGCAGACACAGCTGAAATGCTGCTCTAAGATTTTTCTGACCCATATGGCCAAACAGGATAAGAAAGATGGGTTAGTTTAAGACTAAAGAGCTAGCAAGTTATATGCCTGTGTTGCAGGACAATCAGCATAAAATTAAAAAAAAAGAAATCAATATCTAAACTTTTGGTAATTAATTCAATTCATAATCATAATAATGGATTTTATACAAACACTAGAAGATAACAAAATTCAGGTTAAAAAATCTTCAGGTTTTTTTTTTTAGGAAGAATGTATATTGGTACAGTTAATCTGTAATAAAGAAAGTTTGTCAAAAATTAAATGCAATATTAACATATACAGTAAAAAAAACAAAAAAAAACAAATTGATAAGACAGAACTTACACTAATACAATTAATGTCCTCTTGAGAACTCTAGGAAAAAGATATGCACTCAGGATTGATTGGACCCATTCTGATTTGCCATACAAACACACTGAGTCCTGCTTATGGGAGACAAGTGACAGTACAGGAATTTGCTCTGTTTTTCACTATCTTTGATGAGACCAAGAGCTGGTACTTCACTGAAAATGTGAAAAGGAACTGCAAGACACCCTGCAATATCCAGATGGAACACTCAACTTTGAAGGAGAATTATCGCTTCCATGGTAACATAATTGATACATGAAAATTATTCATTGTGAAATGTATGTACTTTTTCAAATGAGCTTTGAGCCAGAGATTTGATCAGTAGTGAGAAGAGAAATTCTGATGGGTATCACGATTTTCTGTGGAGAAAAAGGAAGAAAACTTCAATGATACATTTTAATAATTTTCTCTGTGTTCTTCTCCAGCAATCAATGGTTATGTGATGGATACCCTACCAGGCTTAGTAATGGCTCAAGATCAAAGAATTCGATGGTATCTTCTCAGCATGGGCAGCAATGAAAATATCCAATCTATTCATTTTAGTGGGCATGTGCTCACTGCACGGAAAAAAGAAGAGTACAAAATGGCAGTGTATAACCTCTACCCAGGTGTGAAATAGTTTGTTTGTTTGTTTACCTACTGTATATATTAAATGCTTACTTTAAATGGCCTTAGTACTGGTGATATAATCAATAGCAAAGCAGAGAAGCTCCTTTCTGAAATGCCTTATTTTTCAAGTAACTATCCTGTACAGATAAGGAAATAAATTAGCAAATGAACAAGATAATTTCAGGTATATAAAAACTACAGAAATGAATAATTATTACCATATACTTTCCTGTGAATCTTTTATCATTTGCCCCTCAAATCCCACATGGCACCAGTAGTTATCAATCTGATTTGCTTATGTATGTAATCAATATATTGGTGAGGCACTAAAGAAAGTGTTGATCAAAACACAATTTTATTTTTAAACTGTGTGTGTATGTGTGTGTTTTGTGTCTGGATGTGTGTCTATGTGTCTGGATGTTGATATGCCCATATAAGTGCCTGGTGCCCATGAAGACCAGAAGAGGTCATCATAGAATTGTAATTGCAGGTAGTTGTGAGCCATCTCACATAAGTAGTAGATACCAAACCCAAGTCCTCTGCTTAGCCACCTGTCTAGCTTCTTTCCTCCTTCCAGCTTCTTGCAACTTGAGATCCCTTTACATAGTGCTACGAATCCAAGATAATCTTACTGTAATTTCTCTTCCCCTTGAAGGTTACATCTGGTCAATAATAAAGCTATAGGATTTTTCAGAGCAGAAATGTTCATGAAAAATCTTTTGCACTTGAGAGATCGATCTGAGAATGATGGAACTGAATTTAGGAGCTTATTGTCATGATACATATTGTAAATAAGCCAATGTATTGCATTGCTATAAGAGTTTTATTAATATGATTCTTAGTAATTTAATACAACTTAAAAATAATTTTAAGGACAATACTGTAAAGTATAATATACTCAACACCTCCTCAAAAAATCCTTCAAATCATCCTTCTACAAATTCAGTAAGAACATGCAGTCACCATGTTAGAATAGCATGTTTAAACTCATGGCTTCTGAGTTTAGGCTTTACAGCTGTGGTAATGTGAATAAGAACGGCCACCATAGGCTAATCTGTTTGAATTATAGCTCCTCAGTTGATAAATTGCTTGGGAAGTATTAGGAAATGTGGCTTTGTAGGTGTAGATATATCTTGAAATTTAAGAATTCTTTTTTTTTTCTTGTTTGTTTACAGACCACTAGTGAGTGAGTACATCCCCTGCTTATCTCTCTGAGTTTGTGAGACTTCGCTCAGGAGGATATTCTCCAAATCCATCCATTTGCCTGTGAATTTTAGGATATCATTTTTCCTTGCTGCTGCGTAGTATTCCATTGTGTAGATGTACCACAGTTTGTTAATCCATTCTTCAGTTGAGGGACATCTAGGTTGTT